>PYXC01002148.1:62500-77500 GCA_015244755.2 Tenualosa ilisha | reverse complement strand
TGGCAGCCTGCCGACGGACCATTGTAGAACCTGAATGTACTTGCACTGACACTTTTGCACTGGGGTTACCATAGGGAGCCTAAGTCATGACCATTTACTTCCAGTCCATGGGATTAACTTAATGAAAAATATGAACAGGAGTCAATAAAAAGAGTCCCCTTTAAGATGTACCATGAATTTCACGTTTTTTTGCAAATTTAAAAGATAATTTTCTGCATTCAGACAAAACTATTTTTGACAGACTTTGAGAGATATGTTAGGTTTCGTGTGAGTTGCTAAAAGACCTGTTACTGATATGCTTGTGAATCATGGTAAGACTAGCGTTATCTTCACTCATGTCACGTATGTGAATGACAGGCTTTAGTCACTGGAGTTACAAGCTTTAACAATGCTCTGACTCAACAGTCATGAGACGAACTGCAACTTTCTTTACAAAATTCACAAACATCATGTGTGTAATTCAAGGTTAATATCGACTGGGATCAGAAAATCTGAGGAACTGAGGCTCCCTATAGTATCCTGCTGAACATTCTACACTACTCCCACACCAGACAACTTAGTACCCTAAATGGCGCACATAACAGGATTTTTCTTTGTATTTTTGTTTTAAAATGTATGTGTGTCATGTGTATGCCATATCGTGGAAGCTTAAGAATACCAGAATTTCCTACAAGATTGTAAAAGTATTTCTATCTATCCAATCTATCTATCCAGTCTATCCTCTCTATCTATGTGTCTATCTATCTATATATTTATGTATTTATCTATCTATCTAACCCACCATAAAAATGCAAGGAGGCTGCTGTCGGCAACCTGCAGGCAGAAAATGTTGGTGAATATTTTCTGGAATAGACAAAATTAGACAAAAGTATATGCATCATGAGTTAATTTTTTTATTGACTTACTGCTGAACAGATGAGGTCCTGAGGAGAGTTAAAGAGAATTATAAAGCCAGTCTGAAGAGGAAATTTGAAAATATATCTGAAGGCATCGTCAAACCAGGAGCTGAGATACTCCTCAGTGAGATCTACACAGAGCTCTACATCACAGAGGGAGAGAGTGAAGGGGTGAATAAGGAACATGAGGTTTGGCAGGTAGAATCAGCATCCAGAATACAAACCACAGATGATACACCAATCAACTGCAATGACATCTTCAAGTCCTTACCTGGACAGGACAAGCACATCAGAACTGTGATGACCAAAGGTGTTGCTGGGATTGGAAAAACAGTCTCAGTGCAGAAGTTCATTCTTGACTGGATAGATGGGTTAGCCAATCAAAATGTAGACTTCATGTTCCCCCTTTCTTTTCGTGAGCTGAATTTGATCAGGGGTGATCAGTATAATTTTCACAAGCTCCTGCTTGACTTCCACCCTGAGCTGAAGGAGCTGAATCATGGTGAAGAATACAAAGACTGTCAGGTTGTGTTCATCTTAGACGGCTTGGATGAGAGTCGATTGTCTCTGGATTTTGAGCAAAACATTAAGTTGTCTGATATCAAACAAACATCATCAGTGGATGTTCTGATGATGAACCTCATTCAGGGAAATTTGCTTTCCTCTGCGCTCATCTGGATAACCTCACGACCAGCAGCAACCAGTCAAATTCCTGCTCAGTATATCAACCAGGTGACAGAAGTGCGTGGATTCAATGACCCACAGAAGGAAGAGTACTTCAGGAAGAAAATCAGTGATGTGAATCAGGCCAACAAAATCATTGCACACATTAAAGCATCCAGGAGCCTCCATATCTTGTGCCACATTCCAGTCTTCTGTTGGATTGCAGCCAGTGTACTTCAGGAGATGCTGGAACAGGACAACACCCAGGAAATCCCTAAAACTCTGACTGAGATGTTCATACACTTCTTGCTCATCCAGATCACTAGGAAAGCTTCAAAATATCAGGGAAGATGTGAATCAGATAACCATGAGCTCATAGAATCACATATGGGTGTAATACTGAAACTTGCAGAGCTGGCTTTAAAGAATCTACTTCAAGGGAACCTCATGTTTTATGTGGAAGACCTGAAAGAGTGTGACATTGATGTTCACGATGCCTCAGTGTACTCTGGCTTGTGCACTGAGATCTTCAAAGAAGAATCTGTGTTTCACCAGAAGAAGATATACAGTTTTGTACATCTGAGCATTCAGGAGTTCCTGGCAGCACTTCATGTGTTTATGTCTTTTAAGTCTATGAATGAGAAACTGGACGCACCTGAACTATTTGTCAAGAAAGCACCATTGCCATTAGAAGAGTTGCTGCAAAAGGCTGCAGACAAAGCTTTGCAGAGTAAAAATGGACACTTGGATCTTTTTCTTCGTTTCCTTATGGGCATCTCTGTAGAGAGGAATCACAGACTTTTGACGGGACTTCTCAATCACCCGCTTGACAGCTCAGAGAGCATCAGGAAAACATGCAAATACATCAAAGAGCTCAACAAAGAAGATATTTCCCCAGAGAGATGCATCAATCTTTTTTTCTGCCTACTTGAAATGAACGATCATTCCATGCACCAAGAAATTAAAGAATATCTGGAGTCACCAAAGGATTTCAAAGGCCCACTGTCTCCTGCTCACTGTTCAGCACTTGCTCACATACTTCTGATGTCTGAGGAGGTGCTGGATGAGTTTGACCTGAAGAAATACAACATATCAGATGAGGGACGCAGGAGACTGATCCCAGTCTTACGGTACTGCAGAAAGGCACGGTGAGTGATTCAGATTTTACCAAATATTGGAAAGTAGATTTGTGTCACATCCATGACACCAAATAAAATGCCAGATATTTGTAAGATATGTATGACATTATGTGAGGATTTGCTGTATTCAGCTGTAGAGATAACAAAATAAACCCCAAATATTTGAATAATCCTATACTTACTTATGTTCAGTCACATCCATAATGTTGAACTGGCGCTTACAAATCAAAATACAAATGGAACTGATAATGCTCTCAACTTGATAGATAGAAATTCAACAATGGGACTTTTATGAAAAGTCTGCACTGCCTCAACTTATGCTCCATATCCTCCCTCATTACTTCACTTTTGTCACTTTTGTCACTAAAAGAAATATTCTCTCTAAATATTATAATTTTATTTCACACCATTTTGCAGATTTGCTGACTGCAACCTCACAGATAAGTGCTGTAAAAATATCACATCAGTTCTACAGTCACCAAATTCCCTGATAGAACTGGACCTGAGTCACAATAACCTGGGAGATTCTGGAGTTCAGCTTCTCTCTAAGGGACTGTCTAGTCCCCACTGCAAACTGCAGACATTAAGGTGGGTGTTTGCCTTTAGTTTGCTGGATGTTTTATACTGATTACTGGTAAGAACCCACATAAACATACACCCTTGCCTAGAAAGGACTTTTTTACTCGTTATATTCACCCTTTGCACCACCCCCCCCACACACACCCGATTACTAACATTCTAGCCATTTGCAAGTTACTTATTAATACCTTATTCTGCATGATCTTATTCTACCCATAATAGACCATTAACTAAGAATTACTCCGATATAAACTCCTAAGTACTGCTTATTCCTAGCGAGTAAGCTGTTTGCAGAATTGGTTAACATACTTAACCAATACTTCCACTGACACTTTTTTTGCACTTTCTGCACATTTCTATACCACCACTTCCACACGTTACGCATTAGTACCCTGTATGACACACCAATAGAATTTTTCTCTCTGGTTCTTATGGGATTAAAAGTTATCTATCTATCTATCTGATTGCAAAAGTTTGCACGCAGGCTATGGAGAGTGACTCCAAAATAATCCGAGGTAAGTGCCTTGATGTCGGTGTGCCCCTGGCTTTGGATGAACAACCTCATCTCTCCCTCTTTCTCTCTCTCTCTCTCTCTCCTTCCCTCTCTCCCTCCCTCTATTTCAGGCTCTCTCAGTGTCAAGTCTCAGATGAAGGTTTTGTTTGTCTGGCTCTGTCTCTGATGTTAAACCCCTCCTGTGTGAAAGAGTTGGATGTGAACAACAATCATCCTGGAGAATTGGCACAGAAGCTGTTATCTGATACACTGAATGATCAATGCCGTAAAATTGGAGCACTTCAGTATGTACTCAGCAAAAAGATGATTTATCTTTGTCAAACTTCATTTTTACTCCATTTGAACTTCATCACAAATGGAGACATTTTAAAGTTGGATGCTGATTGAGTGCCAAGTTTATAACTTCCTGCAATTTGAGGAGCCCTTGTTAAGAACAGTTGATTACATTTGGGTGTCTTTATGAATATTCTTGTCATCACATCATATTGCAGGGTGGTCAGCTGTAGACTTACAGAAAATACCTTTGGTATGGTGGCTTCAGTTCTGCAGTCACCAAACTCCCTGATGGAACTGGACCTGAGTCACAATGACCTGGGAGATTCTGGAGTTCAGCTTCTCTCTAAGGGACTGACTAGTTCCCACTGCAAACTGCAGACATTAAGGTTGGTGTTAGATCATTTATAGTGTGTTGCATGAGCACAATTCAGTTGTGTCCCGAATTCAGAATTGGTTAACCTGGCCAGTGTAGATGACCATAACAACTTTATCACAGTGACCAGTACCACTGACGTACACTCATGAAATTATACATACATTTTCCATCACATATTGCAGATTGTCCAGCTGTAAAATAACAGAGAAGACTTCAGATATTGTGGCTACTGTTCTACAGTCTCCAAACTCCCTGATAGAACTGGACCTGAGTCACAATGATTTAGGAGATTCTGGAGTTCAGCTTCTCTCTAAGGGACTGACTAGTTCCCACTGCAAACTGCAGACATTAAGGTTGGTGGTAGATCCTTTATAGTGTGTTGCATGAGCACAATTCAGTTGTGTCCCGAATTCAGAATTGGTTAACCTGGCCAGTGTAGATGACCATGACAACTTTATCACAGTGACCAGTACCACTGACGTACACTCATGAAATTATACATACATTTTCCATCACATATTGCAGATTGTCCAGCTGTAAAATAACAGAGAAGACTTCAGATATTGTGGCTACTGTTCTACAGTCTCCAAACTCCCTGATAGAACTGGACCTGAGTCACAATGATTTAGGAGATTCTGGAGTTCAGCTTCTCTCTAAGGGACTGTCTAGTCCCCACTGCAAACTGCAGACATTAAGGTGGGTGTTTGCCTTTAGTTTGCTGGATGTTTTATACTGATTACTGGTAAGAACCCACATAAACATACACCCTTGCCTAGAAAGGACTTTTTTACTCGTTATATTCACCCTTTGCACCCCCCCCCCCCCCACACACACACCCGATTCCCCACCCCAGTGCCCCAGTCTCTCGCTTTATTTTTGGTCCTCACTGGCATCTTTTTATATTGATAGTATCGTCTTTTGGTAACACTTTAGATTAGGGTACCCATATTCATTAACTAGCATCTTATCAACATGCAAATTACTAACATTCTAGCCATTTGCAAGTTACTTATTAATACCTTATTCTGCATGATCTTATTCTACCCATAATAGACCATTAACTAAGAATTACTCCGATATAAACTCCTAAGTACTGCTTATTCCTAGCGAGTAAGCTGTTTGCAGAATTGGTTAACATACTTAACCAATACTTCCACTGACACTTTTTTTGCACTTTCTGCACATTTCTATACCACCACTTCCACACATTACGCATTAGTACCCTGTATGACACACCAATAGAATTTTTCTCAGTATTTTTCTCTCTGGTTCTTATGGGATTAAAAGTTATCTATCTATCTATCTATCTATCTGATTGCAAAAGTTTGCACGCAGGCTATGGAGAGTGACTCAAAAATAATCCGAGGTAAGTGCCTTGATGTCGGTGTGCCCCTGGCTTTGGATGACCAGCCTCATCTCTCCCTCTTTCTCTCTCTCTCTCTCTCTCCCTCCCTCTCTCCCTCTCTCTATTTCAGGCTCTCTCAGTGTCAAATCTCAGATGAAGGTTTTGTTTGTCTGGCTCTGTCTCTGATGTTAAACCCCTCCTGTGTGAAAGAGTTGGATGTGAACAACAATCATCCTGGAGAATTGGCACAGAAGCTGTTATCTGATACACTGAATGATCAATGCCGTAAAATTGGAGCACTTCAGTATGTACTCAGCAAAAAGATGATTTGTCTTTGTCAAACTTCATTTTTACTCCATTTGAACTTCATCACAAATGGAGACATTTTAAAGTTGGATGCTGATTGAGTGCAAAGTTTATAACTTCCTGCAATTTGAGGAGCCCATGTTAAGAACATTTAATTATATTTGGGTGTCTTTATGAATATTCTTGTCATCACATCATATTGCAGGGTGGTCAGCTGTAGACTTACAGAAAATACTTTTGGTATGGTGGCTTCAGTTCTGCAGTCACCAAACTCCCTGATGGAACTGGACCTAAGTCACAATGACCTGGGAGATTCTGAAGTTCAGCTTCTCTCTAAGGGACTGACTAGTTCCCACTGCAAACTGCAGACATTAAGGTTGGTGGTAGATCCTTTATAGTGTGTTGCATGAGCACAATTCATTTGTGTCCCGAATTCAGAATTGGTTAACCTGGCCAGTGTAGATGACCATAACAACTTTATCACAGTGACCAGTACCACTGACGTACACTCATGAAATTATACATACATTTTCCATCACATATTGCAGATTGTCCAGCTGTAAAATAACAGAGAAGACTTCAGATATTGTGGCTACTGTTCTACAGTCTCCAAACTCCCTGATAGAACTGGATCTGAGTCACAATGATTTAGGAGATTCTGGAGTTCAGCTTCTCTCTAAGGGACTGACTAGTTCCCACTGCAAACTGCAGACATTAAGGTTGGTGGTAGATCCTTTATAGTGTGTTGCATGAGCACAATTCAGTTGTGTCCCGAATTCAGAATTGGTTAACCTGGCCAGTGTAGATGACCATGACAACTTTATCACAGTGACCAGTACCACTGACGTACACTCATGAAATTATACATACATTTTCCATCACATATTGCAGATTGTCCAGCTGTAAAATAACAGAGAAGACTTCAGATATTGTGGCTACTGTTCTACAGTCTCCAAACTCCCTGATAGAACTGGACCTGAGTCACAATGATTTAGGAGATTCTGGAGTTCAGCTTCTCTCTAAGGGACTGTCTAGTCCCCACTGCAAACTGCAGACATTAAGGTGGGTGTTTGCCTTTAGTTTGCTGGATGTTTTATACTGATTACTGGTAAGAACCCACATAAACATACACCCTTGCCTAGAAAGGACTTTTTTACTCGTTATATTCACCCTTTGCACCCCCCCCCCCACACACACACCCGATTCCCCACCCCAGTGCCCCAGTCTCTCGTTTTATTTTTGGTCCTCACTGGCATCTTTTTACATTGATAGTATCGTCTTTTGGTAACACTTTAGATTAGGGTACCCATATTCATTAACTAGCATCTTATCAACATGCATATTACTAACATTCTAGCCATTTGCAAGTTACTTATTAATACCTTATTCTGCATGATCTTATTCTACCCATAATAGACCATTAACTAAGAATTACTCCGATATAAACTCCTAAGTACTGCTTATTCCTAGCGAGTAAGCTGTTTGCAGAATTGGTTAACATACTTAACCAATACTTCCACTGACACTTTTTTTGCACTTTCTGCACATTCTATACCACCACTTCCACACGTTACGCATTAGTACCCTGTATGACACACCAATAGAATTTTTCTCTCTGGTTCTTATGGGATTAAAAGTTATCTATCTATCTATCTGATTGCAAAAGTTTGCACGCAGGCTATGGAGAGTGACTCCAAAATAATCCGAGGTAAGTGCCTTGATGTCGGTGTGCCCCTGGCTTTGGATGAACAACCTCATCTCTCCCTCTTTCTCTCTCTCTCTCCCTCCCTCCCTCTCTCCCTCCCTCTATTTCAGGCTCTCTCAGTGTCAAGTCTCAGATGAAGGTTTTGTTTGTCTGGCTCTGTCTCTGATGTTAAACCCCTCCTGTGTGAAAGAGTTGGATGTGAACAACAATCATCCTGGAGAATTGGCACAGAAGCTGTTATCTGATACACTGAATGATCAATGCCGTAAAATTGGAGCACTTCAGTATGTACTCAGCAAAAAGATGATTTATCTTTGGCAAACTTCATTTTTACTCCATTTGAACTTCATCACAAATGGAGACATTTTAAAGTTGGATGCTGATTGAGTGCAAAGTTTATAACTTCCTGCAATTTGAGGAGCCCATGTTAAGAACATTTAATTACATTTGGGTGTCTTTATGAATATTCTTGTCATCACATCATATTGCAGGGTGGTCAGCTGTAGACTTACAGAAAATACCTTTGGTATGGTGGCTTCAGTTCTACAGTCTCCAAACTCCCTGATAGAGCTGGACCTGAGTCACAATGACCTGGGAGATTCTGGAGTTCAGCTTCTCTCTAAGGGACTGACTAGTTCCCACTGCAAACTGCAGACATTAAGGTTGGTGTTAGATCATTTATAGTGTGTTGCATGAGCACAATTCAGTTGTGTCCCGAATTCAGAATTGGTTAACCTGGCCAGTGTAGATGACCATAACAACTTTATCACAGTGACCAGTACCACTGACGTACACTCATGAAATTATACATACATCTTCCATCACATATTGCAGATTGTCCAGCTGTAAAATAACAGAGAAGACTTCAGATATTGTGGCTACTGTTCTACAGTCTCCAAACTCCCTGATAGAACTGGACCTGAGTCACAATGATTTAGAAGATTCTGGAGTTCGGCTTCTCTCTAAGGGACTGTCTAGTCCCCACTGCAAACTGCAGACATTAAGGTGGGTGTTTGCCTTTAGTTTGCTGGATGTTTTATACTGATTACTGGTAAGAACCCACATAAACATACACCCTTGCCTAGAAAGGACTTTTTTACTCGTTATATTCACCCTTTGCACCTCCCCCACACACACACACCCGATTCCCCACCCCAGTGCCCCAGTCTCTCGCTTTATTTTTGGTCCTCACTGGCATCTTTTTATATTGATAGTATCGTCTTTTGGTAACACTTTAGATTAGGGCACACATATTCATTAACTAGCATCTTATCAACATGCAATTTACTAACATTCTAGCCATTTGCAAGTTACTTATTAATACCTTATTCTGCATGATCTTATTCTACCCATAATAGACCATTAACTAAGAATTTCTCCGATATAAACTGCTTATTCCTAGCGAGTAAGCTGTTTGCAGAATTGGTTAACATACTTAACCAATACTTGCACTGACACTTTTTTTGCACTTTCTGCACAATACTATACCACCACTTCCACACGTTACGCATTAGTACCCTGTATGACACACCAATAGAATTTTTCTCAGTATTTTTCTCTCTGGTTCTTATGGGATTAAAAGTTATCTATCTATCTACCTATCTATCTGATTGCAAAAGTTTGCACGCAGGCTATGGAGAGTGACTCAAAAATAATCCGAGGTAAGTGCCTTGATGTCGGTGTGCCCCTGGCTTTGGATGGCCAACCTCATCTCTCCCTCTTTCTCTCTCTCTCTCTCTCTCTCTCTCTCCCTCCCTCTCTCCCTCTCTCTATTTCAGGCTCTCTCAGTGTCAAATCTCAGATGAAGGTTTTGTTTGTCTGGCTCTGTCTCTGATGTTAAACCCCTCCTGTGTGAAAGAGTTGGATGTGAGCAACAATCATCCTGGAGAATTGGCACAGAAGCTGTTATCTGATACACTGAATGATCAATGCCGTAAAATTGGAGCACTTCAGTATGTACTCCGCAAAAACATGATTCATCTTTGGCAAACTTCATTTTTACTTCATTTAAACTTCATCACAAATAGAGACATTTTAAAGTTGGATGCTGATTGAGTGCAAAGTTTATAACTTCCTGCAATTTGAGGAGCCCATGTTGAGAACATTTAATTACATTTGGGTGTCTTTATGAATATTCTTGTCATCACATCATATTGCAGGGTGGTCAGCTGTAGACTTACAGAAAATATCTTTGGTATGGTGGCTTCAGTTCTACAGTCTCCAAACTCCCTGATAGAGCTGGACCTGAGTCACAATGACCTGGGAGATTCTGGAGTTCAGCTTCTCTCTAAGGGACTGTGTAATCCCCATTGCAAACTGCAGACATTAAGGTTGGTGGTAGATGCTTTGTACTGTGTTGCATGAGAACAATTCAATTGTGTCCCGACTGCAGAATTGGTCAACATGTCCAGTCTAAATGAACGTAACCAGGTTATCACAGTGACCAGTACCACTGACGTACATGCATAAAATTGTACATAAATTTTCCATCACATATTGCAGATTGTCCAGCTGTAAAATAACAGAGAAGACTTCAGATATTGTGGCTACTGTTCTACAGTCACCAAACTCCCTGATAGAACTGGACCTGAGTCACAATGACCTGGGAGATTCTGGAGTTCTGCTTCTCTCTAAGGGACTGTCTAGTCCCCACTGCAAACTGCAGACATTACGGTTGGTGTTTGCCTTTAGTTTGCTGGATGTTTTATACTGATTACTGGTAAGAACCCACATAAACACAAACCCTTGCCTAGATAGGACTTTTTTACTGGCTATATTCACCCTTTGCACCACACATCACCCCCCCACACACACACCACACCCCACTGTCTAGTCCCCACTGCAAACTGCAGACATTAAGGTTGGTGACTGACTTTAGTTTATAGGCATTTAATTTAGTTTATAGGTCCTTTATCCCACGGGGCATACAGCTCTACAGTGCAACACAGAAGGGAAGGTGTGAGATAGACTTGTTTGAGTCTGTACAGCTCACTGGCCTTATCAGCAAAAAGCTGTTGTCTATTAAAATGTTGTCTACTACAGTTTATCACAAATATAAAAGACTGCAACCAGTAAGTTTCACCTCAGAGTGTTTGGGTCTGTTGGCATGTGTTTGGTCAGTGTGCAAATAACCTCTTGGCATAAATCACAAATTGAGGGATTATGAAGTGGAATCTTGCGGAGATGGACTGCGGAGTGGCCATTCAAAATGTAACCCTTTTATAACTTCTTGTACTTTGAGGAGCTTACAGTACATGAATAATATGCATCATATCACATTATATTGCAGACTAGCTGGCTGTAGAATCACAGATGACTCCTGTGGAATTGTGACTATTGTTCTACGGTCACCAAACTCCCTGATAGAACTGGACCTGAGTACCAATGACCTGGGAGATTCTGGAGTTCAACTTCTCTCTGAGGGACTGGCTAGTCTCCACTGTAAACTGCAGATATTAAGGTGGGTGTTTCACTCAAAATTTGGTATCTGGACAGCATGAATCAAATAAGCTGTCTCTATTTAAACTGTAAACTACACACGTTAGGGCTGGTTTGACCAGTGAACGTCGTACTTTGTTTATTCCAGGCAATTTTACCAGTGGATCCATTTGTAAACAGTAAATGGACTGCATTTATATGCTGCTTTTCCACTTCTTCGAGCACTCAAAGAGCTTTACACTTTGGCCCTGTCCCATTTCTACAATTTCCACTCGATTTTCAGTCCTAGCTAAAAAAAAGATGAACACAATGGATATTGTCTCAATTCAAAATATGTCAGGGATGGGGTTGATGCAAATGTAAAGAAATTATGTTGAGTCGGAACATGAACATTAGAAAATCGTTCAGGATTGACATAAAAATATCTGTTGAGAGTGTTTTGAGAGGCCAACAAATAGATGTAACAGAGGTTGAATTTTTTACCCATAAGCCTAATTTATGAGCTGCCTATATGAATGTGTGTACATAAACAAAAGTATCCCGGTATGGCTTCTTATAGGTTGTGGATCATTTTTGGGATAATCTGAGAGAAATCTGATTAATCCTGTAGACATGAACCGGCATTTTCAAACAGTGTGAAATATAGGCCCACCATGTTGTCTATATGTGCGTTACACAGGTAAAGACACCGGCATGAGGTGGTTTCCCAATAAGTAGGTATATATTTGTAACCCTAACACTTCTCATTTCATCGAGCGGTATCTTCTTTTGGAGGGCGCACGAAATCAAGTGCTAGTGTTAAGAGAGGAGTAATGGGACTGTCTTACATCACCTGACAATACAGTACAGTGGCAATCATATAGCAGCGGGAGAGGAACCAATTTAGCCTCACACCTGTAATAAGCAGGAACAGATTTCCTTTCTTAAATGAACGTCATCTCTCTCTCTTTCTCTCTCTCTCTCTCAGGCTCTCTGATTGTCTTGTATCAGAGAAGGGCTGTGGATTCCTGGCTTCAGCTCTGACTTCAAACCCCTCCTATCTAAAAGAGTTGGATCTGAGCTACAATCATCCTGGAGAATCAGGACTGAAGCTGTTATCTGCTAGACAGGATGATCCTCACTGTAAACTGGAGATATTTAGGTATGTTCACAAAGGAACCCAAGTGTTGCACATTTAGGCATTGTCTCCATTTTGAAGACTATATATTAATGTCTTCATACCTTGTAAAGTTGCCAACCTTGGTAAACTGAGATTTACTGCTAGCAAATAGGGATTTGATTAATTAACGATTGCTCAAGAATTAACGATTGATTTCCAATTAATCATTATTTTTAAAAATATTTTTAAATCACATTATTAGTTATATATATATATATATATATATATATATATATATATATATATATATTACTTTTCATATGTTAAAAATGCAATGAAAATACAAAAATGAAATCTTTATTACGAGAAGAACAACAGTTAAACTGGACATTCAATGCTTAGGCTCTAAAGCAGCGGATCCTGTAGCTGTGTGCCGGTACTCTTAAACACAACTGAACTGACCCTTGTTTGTTCCAAAACAATAATATTATTTTTTATTATTATCAATCATGTTAAACTATAACACGTTGAAAAAGAGGGTGAGAAAAATTAGCCTACCTAACAATTAGGCTACTTAACAAAGCCTCATAAAAAATAACTTGCAACTCACAGACATAGAGCGGGTGCATCAGCATTGACATTAACCAGGATTGGACGTGCACTGTTCAAGTGGTAGGCTACATCATTTGTGTTGTGGACGAGTTGTACTTATATACAGCTTTGCAGTCCATTCCATCTCCTTTTCCAGCAGGGGGCAGGCTTTATGTTATTCACAACCAATGGAAGCATCTGCCTTACTGTCGACAGTTCAACCAGATGCCAGATCCAACCTGGCTTTAGATTACTTTACTACAGTTTGCCAACGTTTTCACACTTGTCTCGATAGAATGTCCACCTTTTCAAAACTCTTCATACAGTCCACTTTACCAACACACATCTGAGCACCTCAGTTAACATTTGCTGGAAAATGCACTACAGCCACCAAAAGTCTTCATACTTCATACAAAAGTCTACATAAAATTACTAATGCCGCCGTAACTACAGCACATGCTGTCACTCAGCATGACAACAATAGCGGTCAATGTGCCATGAACACAAAAACAGAAACAATTTGAAACAAAACACATAAATATAACTTTTCTCATACAGTTTGACATATCCACTTTGGTACACATGTTATGTGTATTATGTATTATATACATTTGGAGTGAATATTGCAATACCAAACTATGTGACATGTTTATGTATTGGTGGACCTCTGGCAATAGATGAAAATTGCATATACAGTGATTGATTTAATATTTCTCTGTATCTTTGTAAACTGAGGGAATCTGTAGAGTTACAAGAACAGTGGCTGTTTCCTAAAGGCATACTGCTGTACTACTTACTGTAATACATAAGACATGGGAAGTACCACTGCGAGAATCCTTTGTATCAAGACACTGTATTGATGGCTCCGTTATTTAAACCAGTATAGTAGTAAAATGTTTACACACTTTCTGTGTAGTCTATGAGTATGGCAGAAGTGGTTTTACTATGTTTTGTAATTTACAGGATTCTGTCAGTGTAGTTTATTTTGGAACAGAAATGAACAGAAATACAACGTGTATACTAGTGCACCATGTTAGCTTGTCTCCTGGTCCTGCATATTGCACTGCAAAAAAGTCAGTTGGCTTTACTGAGTCATTACATGGGTATTACATCACTTGAGGTTCTAATGTCCCACTACAAAACATAATACATGAAGATCTACAATAGCATAAACAGGGCAAATATGTGAATAGAGTTGAGTGTAGATTGATTGAATACAGTGTATATTATTTCTTTTAGGTTTTGACTTCACAGTTAACTGTTTTGAAAAGATTATCTAAATGTCTGCAAAATGTGCTATAGTTGTACATCATTTTGTTGGAGGTGAACATTGACTAGGAGAAGTATTCATGAATTTCAGATGAATTGGTGACTGAATGCATTTGTCGTAAAACAGTGTAAAAGAATACATTGTTTGGCTCCTTTAACCTGTGGATGTTGTGAAAGTTTTAAGAGTTTTGCTGAAGTAAACGTTGAGACAAGTGTGAAAATGATTGGCAAAAATTGTAATAGATGGGAGGTCAGTCAGACAGTCAGACAGACAGACAGGGAGGTGAACAGACAGACAGTGAGAAGTATAATCTACATCCTTATGTGAAATGATCGAAAAAAAAAAATTAGGAAAAATGGTTCTTTAAACTAGAGAGACACAACCCTGAGATGTGGAGTTGTGGTCAAAAGATTTCATAGTGTGACCAACGACTGACAACACTCAACACTCCATCATCAAGTGGTTTCTATGTGTGACAGTTTGTTTTTCTTACAGAACTGACCCCTGTTCAGTCAGCAGAGCACGGCCACGCTTGCTGAGGTGTAAGTTTTTACTGTTTAATCACTAACTGTGTTGGGGATTGTTCTCGGAATTACATTTATAGATAAGGTATGATTGGATGAGTGTGTGTGTGTGTGTGTTCTTTTCATTTTTTACTGTGTATTTACTACTGTTCACAAAACAGTTATAGCATGGTATGCTTGTGTGTGTGTTGTGGTCTACAGTAGTCTACATTCTTACAGCTAGTGTTACGATAAAACAAGCATATAGCTTGTGATCACACATAAAGCATATTTTGGTTA
>PYXC01002148.1:30000-55000 GCA_015244755.2 Tenualosa ilisha | reverse complement strand
GTGTGTGTGTGTGTGTGTGTGTGTGTGTGTGTGTGTGTGTGTGTGTGTGTGTTTTGGACAGTCTTAGGTTTCCCAGTTATTTCTCTGACTGAGTGTATGCTGACAGTCCCGTGTGTGATTGTGTATGTGTGTGAGTGTGTGTTTTGGGCAGTCTCCGATTTCCTAGTTATTTCTGTGTCTCATTTCTCTCTTCCTGATCTTCCAGTGTTGTCCCTCCTCTCTCCATCATCTCTGTGAGACACCTTAATAAAGTTACCTGCTTCTTCCTTGGAGTGGACCATGACCTGGACTGGACTGACACACACACACACATATACACACACACACATACACACACACACACACACACACACACACAGACACACACACACACACATACACACACATTCACAGAGCCCTTTTAAGGTGTGGGTTTATTATAGGACCTCAGTGTCCCTGTGCCAAATCACATGCAGATCACTGCAGGATCACCAGAATCACACACAGAGTCCAGTTCATTCTCAAGTGATGATAAAATGCTATGAAACTACTGATATGTGTGTTTTGTTTATACCACTGCTCTGGTACCACTGGTATGCAAATATAAATATATATATTTTTTTTCCTATTATTTTGTATAGACCTATTCTTTTTAAAACTGAAATAGTGGTTTTACACTGTCTGTCTGTTTGCCAGTGTAAAAATATCACATCAGAATAAAATGTTTTAACCAATAATGTTATTGATGAGTCGTTATTGTTGGTGTTTGTTTAGTATTTACCATAGCAATCTGTGACTAGATACATTCCATAGATTCCATACAGTTTACCTCTTCCAATGAGTCGACACTCTAAGCACAGTGACCAAGGTCATCTTCCCATCCAGTGTATGAGATGAGTGCATGATTGCAGAAAAAAATGTTGGGCCCCCCAAACATTGATTGTAATATTAGAATGTTCTCTGGGTCCCCCTGTCAGTCCCAGGCCCTTAGAATCACCCTGCCTCTTTCCCTCTTGGCAGCTCCAGTGCTGTAGTCTGCAGGTAGGTGAGTGAAGATGTGAGTTTGTCTCTAGAGAGTTTTTGCAGGCAGCCAGGTGTTTTATTTCAGGTTTAGATAGAAAGCTGCCTCGGTGGCTCCTCTCAGATCATCTGCATCATGTTTTCTCTTCAAACAAGACATCTAGCCAGGCTAGTAGCACCTTAGATTAATGTTGGATTTCACTACACAACTACGGCAGGTTACTCTCCAAAGACTCTGGTTTCCCCAACTAGATTTTCCAACTTTTCTAGTTATATAAGTGTCCTTATATTTATACAGTATAGTTTGGCAACTGCTCTAGTTATATAAGTGTCCTTATATTTATACAGTATAGTTTGGCAACTGCTCTAGTTATATAAGTGTCCTTATATTTATACAGTATAGTTTGGCAACTGCTCAGTGGATGGCAGGTGGCACAAAACAGGATTGTCAGAGTGGCATGAAAATGTATTGGGCTTGAACTTCCTTGTTTTATTGATATATACAAGACACACCTGAAAATTGGACTGAAGATGGTTAAAGACTCTTCTCATCCAATGGCTTTTTCAGGCAAACCTCTCATCCAATGGCCTTTTCAGGCAAACCTTTTTGAGGCAAAAGGTTGAAAAGTATCCAGATCCAGCAGATATCCTCAGGACATGAGGACCTCTACTCTTCTGACTGTCCTCCCTGTTGAGCTCAATAGGAAACTTGCAAGATAACAGCACTGATGGCATTTAATGGAAGTATCAAGAGTTATTGAAATATGTAAACAATTACATTAAAACAGATTTGTAACAATGATGTTTAAAATGTCCTGGGAGAGCTTTCTGCCTTTACCCAACACCTTAGCCAAAAATGTTATGTTTATTTATCCAGAAGGAACGTACGGTGTCCAGTAGCTTATACACAACATACACAGGCACATAGACACATGACATTAAGTTAAAGGACAAGTTTTTTTTTAGTTTGTAAAGACATGAGACTCTCCGAGTGGTCAGTAATGTTCGCTGATACGCTGACAAAATTGGCTGCAAACTGTATGGTTTCCAACAGGTGACCATTCATTCACAATTGTGGGCCTTTTTTTTTTTTTTCAAACTCCTCACACCCGTATCCTTCCGCTTAAGCGTTTGAAGCAATAATAAGTAAAGTAAATAAGTAAGTAAAAAGTAATGATGGAAGTCACACTTTGCAATGATTTTTGTGTCAGCGTATCAGTGAACATTACTGACCACTCTGTGAGTTTCATGTGTTTTAGGAAAGATTGCAGCTCTGCACCTATGCAACCATTCTGTAGGTGTGGGGGGGATTAATTGGCTGCTGGTTCATTATTCAGTCTATGTTGTATCAAACTTTCTGGTTCTTTTTCCTACAGACACGGTGACCTGGAACAACAGGGCTATTGGTTGATTCACACTGAATTTCTCCTTTAAGTCTGTAACCACAGACATTCAGTCTTTGAGTGTAACTGTCAACACGCTTACTGTGTGACTGCAGGCACACAGCATTGGTTTGTTAAAGCATTGTTAGTCTGTCACACTCTCTCTTTCTCTCTCTTGCTTTCTCTTTCTTTCTCAGTCTCTCTCTCTTCTGGATGATGAGGTAAGATGGATCTCAGCCTTCTTACTCTAATTGTGTTTTGACTTTTTGACCTGGTACAACAGCAACTGCACAACTGACTGGTAGTAATCAGAAACCCAATGGTCTACATTTATCTTGGGTTCAACATGATTGCGACTACATTCCCAGCATGTTAATGTGCATGTGCTGTTGTATCTCATGCATGCAAGTGCTTCTTTGTTTTGCTGAACTGACAGCAGTAAGGAAATGTGCAGTGTGTGCATCTCTGGGTACAACAATGTGGGGGTTGTGGTCTTCCAGTGACTCTACAGCAGCATTTTACAAAAACAATGTTTTCATGTGATGCCCCATTACAAGACCAATGTAGAACTGTTTGCTGATCCTGTTACAAAGACATCTGTGTGACTTGGGGACAGTGATAAGATTGTTCACATGGAAGGCAGGAAATGAACAGCCATGACAGGACAGGACAGGACATGTGGTTTCCCCTGAGGCTGCTTCTCACATTACAGGTGAAAGTAGCGCATGTGCTATTATGGAATCACGAAGCCTCAGGAAGAAATAAATCTCCTTTTGTTTAAGAGTTTGGTCGTGTCTCGTCTGTGCCTGACAGCCACTATTTCTGATGAAATTGAACACCATGCAGTAAGTTTCTGCCTGTTACTAGAGGAAGTGAAATTTTTATGTCTGAAATGGGTCGACTACATGTGAAACAAAAACGCCTTTTTGTTGTTCTCAATCTTCTGAGCTTTTTCCCCTTTTTGTACTTTTTTGTGTCCACTGTAAATAAACCTTCACTGATCTGCATTTGGGTCTCCGTCTGAATCTCACTGTCCATTACAATAATTGTTGTTTTGGACAAAAAAAGATTTTGCATAATTGTGGTGAATTTTTATTAGTAGTAATTACTAACATAAATATTAATCAATAACTCCACTGTTCTTCAATACATTGTGTTTAAATTCACTACACACGTCAGTGGTCTCCTCATTATAATACTACAACTGCTGTTTTGGACGAAAAAGGTTTTGCCTAATTTTGGTGAATTTCTTTGTTGTCATTAATCATTAATAACTTCAATATTAATGAATATCTCCACTGTGTACGGTACAGTATAAAGACTCCAAAATCACTATACATATCACATAACAGCCTCCTCATGATAATACTACAACTGCTGTTTGGGTAAAATGTACTTATTCTTAATTTTGGTGATTTTTTATTATTGCTATTAATCATTATTAACCTCAATATTATTCAATATCTCCACTGTTGTACAGTGCAGGGACTCCAAATTCACTACACACATCAGTGGTTTCCCCATGATCATAGGCCTACTACTACAACTGCTGTTTTGGACAAAAAAGGTTTTGCTTAACTGCATGGTATTGTGAGATATGCAAGTCATGAAAGTAAAGACACACCCACACAGTTTTGCTAGCCGAGAAATCAAAGTCAAAGTCAGCTTTATTGTCAATTCTTCACATGTACAAGACATACAAGGAATCGAAATTATGTTTCTTACTATCCCATGCTTAAATAAAAAGACAGACATTGAACATTTAAGACAATTGAGTTAGACATCAAACATTTCACAAACATTAAAGTGCCAGACAAGACAAAAAGGAGTAATGTAGGGTATTGGCGTTCTTACCTATCCTAAGTGTGGCAAGTAACATACTTATAGCAAGTAACATTTCCCTAACCACTGCAGTAGTCTCTTCAAGTCAGATTGCACACAGCACAATGTATAAGTAAATAATGTATTTTTAAAAAATACCTGTGCAGCCTTACTAAAGTACACATACAGAGACAAGTAAAATAGATAGGAACATACTTGAGTCCACAAAGTGGCTAGCAGCATACAGAGTGGTAGAGCTAGCGTACTGAGTGGAGGAGATATGATATTAGTGCAACTATAGATAAATAGTAAGGCAGCAGTATGGAACCGCACATACGGGTAGATGTGTCAAAGAGTTTGCCCAATCTGGAACCCTTCAGACACAAACACACATTAGGCAGTTCCTATTGCAAGTTAATAGTGCAGAAAAGGTGAAAAAAGGCATCTAGTGCAAAGAATATGGCAGACATAGAGGGGGTCCAGGGGGGTCTGAGACCAAGTATTCTTTGGGGAGTACTGTTTTTTGGCAGATTCCTAGCTTCCTGGTGGCACAGGTGTCTTAACTTCCTGGCAGCCAGGTGGTTGGGGCTGTAGGTGGCAAGGGGAGAGAGGGGATAGGTGGAGAGGGGAGAGAGTGTTCAGCATCCTGACGGCCTGGTGAATGAAGCTATTGGTGAGTCTGGTGGTGTGGGACCGGAGGCTCCTGTACCTCCTCCCAGAGGGCAGGTGGCTGAACAGATTGTGTGCAGGGTGGCTTGTATCATTGACAATTTTGAGTGCTTTTCAGGTGAGGCGGGTGGTGTATATGTTTTGCAGGGAGGGGAGTGGTGCCCCGATGATTCTCCTAGCTGTGTTCACTATGCACTGCAGGGCTCTCCTGTTCTCCAGTCCATGCAGCTTCCGCCCCACATAGTGATGCAGCTGGAGAGGATGCTCTCAATGTTTCCTCTGTAGAAAGTGGTCATGATGGGTGGTGAAGCACTTGCCCTCTTCAGTCTGCGCAGGAAGTAGAGGCGCTGCTGGGCTTTCTTTGCCAGTGATGTGGTGTTGATGGTCCAGGAGGGGTCCTCACTGATGTGCACCTCCAGAAATTTTGTGCTGCTCACTCTCTCCACAGCAGTTGTGGGTGGGTGTTGTTTTGCGCTTCAAAGCGTGCAAAGAAGCTGTTCAGGTCATTGAACAGGGAGATGTTGCTCTCACAGCTCCTTGGCACGGGCTTGTAGTCCATGATGGCCATGATGCCCTGCCATAGGCTCTGTGCGTCTCTGCTGTCTTTGAAGTGGGAGGTTATTTTGTGTGTGTAATCCTTTTTTGCTTTCCTGATGTCCCGAGACAAGTTGGCTCTTGCTGTTCTTAGGCCAGCTTCTTCCCCAGCTCTGAAGGCATTGTCTCTGGCCCTCAGCAGCCTGTGGCCATCCCCTGTCAACCATGGCTTACGGTTAGCCCAGGTGATGATGCTTATAGTGTGTGTCACATTACCGTTGCATCTGGCCATGTAAGAAGTCACAGTGTCTGTATACTCCTCAATGTCTATGTGGTCGTTGTAGGTGGCAGCTTGTTTAAACATGTCCCAGTCTGTTGTTTTGAAGCAGTGCCGAAGAGTAGAGGATGCGCCCTCTGGTTACACCCTTACCTCTTTCAAGACTGGTTTGGCGAGTTTCACCTTTTGTCTATCCTCTTGGGAACTGAGAAAAAGAAGTGTCTTTCAATTTCTTTTTTATTGTGATTTCCTAACTATTAAGGGTAAAAGAAACAACTTACTTACTTACTTTGTTTTTATTTAAATTTTACAGTATGTCCACTGTGGAGGACAAAAGGACTATTTTCATGTAAAAAATTATGAAAAAATAATACAAGCTCAAACATGAATATAAACAATTTTGTTACACAAAGAACAACAGTGTAACTTCAAATTCCTTCTGAAAACATGTTTTGAATTGTTTAGGCTAATTGTTAAATTCCTTTTGTTTTCTTGCTGGTATAGGCTATCATTTTCCTTTTGTTCAACGATGGTACTCCAGGAAACAATTCTTCTTCTTTGTGATGCACAGGAACATTTTGCATGGTGGTTCGTAGTCATCACCATCTTCACTGTCACCACTGTTCCCTCCAGGTTCAGGGCCACTCTCCATCAACTCCTCAGCAAGGTGCAATTTAAAATCCAAGTACTGCTCTGTGCTCTTCACTGGTCGATTGAGTGCATTGCTGTCAGACTTGTACTGGATCCAGGAGTTTGTGATGGCAACATCAGAGAAATGAGTGATCACACGCGTTGTCCACTTTCAGGTCTACACCACCCATGTTGTCATTGTACTGTTTGATCACTGCGGGTCTTTTCACCTGAACATGTTTTTTTTCTTTTTTGCACCATCTGGTGAAAATATCCTCGGGTTCTCTTCCGTGGATTGTGGATGCTATGATTACGGCTCTGTTGTCATACCATTTTGTGACAGACAGCTCAGGGTTTTTCCTGACCAATGGCACCGTTGCTCCTCTACCCTGTTTCTTCATCACACTGTCTCCTAGCAGATTGCACTCTTTGGGCACTCGGTTCATCATTATGGTCCCTGTAGCCGGAAGGCTCTTTTCCTTCAAAGTATCGAGGAGCTTGATCGTCGTAAAGTATCGGTCAAAGTACAAGTGGCTCCCTGGTGGTACGGTCCCAGCCAAGCGCAGCACTGCTTTTACTTGGCCTGAAAGACTTCAAAGTCAAGCATCAGGCCATTCGGAGATGCAAGGACAAACACTTTAAACCCAGTAGGGTTAGGTTTACCAGGAACGAATTGCCTTACTGGGCACCGGCCAGTGAACGGGACAATCTGCTCATCAATGCAGACATTCTGCGGTCTTGGAAGGCTGAGACATCCTTGCCTCACACGTTCAAGTAAAGGCCTGACTTTCCACAGAATGTCTTCCTTTTTCATTTCCTCGGTAACTGCCAGGTCATCAACAATCTTTAATGAGCCTCTAAGCTTGAAGAATCGATCCCTTGTCATTTTTTGGCTTATTATGGGGACTTTGGTTTTTTTGGCCCAAAACATCTTAATTCTGGGATAGCCAAGGCAAGCCATATGAACTGGGACCCCAAAGAAGATCTTCATTTCTTGTGGAGTGGCATTAAGGGTCACTCCTCTGGATTGTAGCTCTCTTTGATTAGTGAATTGTGCCAAATCCTCAAAGGTTTTGTGATCTATGTACTGTGAAAAGTATTGGAATGGGCTCCAATCAGCATGCTGTCTTGGATCATCTTCATATTCAGGAGACACTGGTAGCGCAGGTGTGAATCTATAATAATAATGATAAAAAATTACATTACAGTACAATTGCATTACAATAACAGGAATAGAAATTAAAGTAATGTTAGGAACAAAAACAGTGAAAAACAATCTGTTACACAAATTTAAGGCAAAGCACAAAAGCTCTGATTCTAAACAGCCCAACTAGTTTCTGTGTGTTAAGAATTGCTGAAACATACACAGTATTCCTGGTCCACAGAGAACGCCTTTCCTTCATGTCACTGTCTAACCCTGTCTCTTTGCTCTCACTGTCTGACCTCCCTGTATCATCATCTTCTTCTTCCTGCTCCTCCTCCTCTTCCCCTTCTGCTGCTTCTTCCAGCAAAGGGTCCTGGTCCTGATCGTCATCATCAGAGAGCTCCAAATCTGAGTCTCCCTCAACTATCTTGTATAACATTTGCTCTGCTTCAGTTCTGGTCCCTACAACAGAGGAGCTACACACACAGGAAGTAAGTGAGTGTCTGCTTATTTAGTTCTGTGCTATTTTGCTAAACTTGGAAGCTGCTTTGGATTACCTGTCTTGTGGGAAACCACCTGATTTGTAATACACCTACAAGCCATCAGAAGGTGTGAAGTACTAGCACAGCTGGGTCATCAGAAATCAATTGGTCGTTGGCCACTCCTATCAGGCCTATTGTTTCTGTCTGACTCTTGGTGGGCGGTCTCAGCCGGGTGCAGTCAATAATTGTTCCTATTAGCATGAGTGACACTGAAGCGTCAGCGGAAGCGTCAGCCCTTTTGTTCAGCCCTCCTTGTGTGAAGACTGACTAGAGTAAAGACGAGCGTGTCGACCTGCGCGTGTCCACCGAGCAAGGACACCGACCTAACTAACTAATCACCATGTCCTATTCCCTGTAACTTCATCTTCTGTGCAAACTTCATCTTGCCACAATGTGTCTTCACTCCATTCCAGTTGTCTCCAGTCGTCGCAGATTCCGCTTCCACAAACGGAAACGGATCCTTGCAAACCTCCGATCTACACATCATGTCTCGTCACCCACGAACAACTCCTTCACCGTAGGTTTGTGGAACTGTCAGTCTGCAGTGAACAAAGCAGACTTCATTTCGGCTTATGCGAACCATCTTTCTCTGGACATTCTGGCTCTCACCGAGACCTGGATCAAACCAGAAAACACTGCCACTCCTGCTGCACTCTCCACCAACTATGCTTTTTCCCACACCTCCCGCCCATCCAGGAGAGGGGGTGGTACGGGGCTGTTAATATCAGACAAATGGAAATATACTCAACTGGTACCATCTGTCACATACAGCTCCTTTGAATACCATGCCATCTTAGTAACGGCACCGGTCAAAGTATATCTGTGTGTTATTTATCGTCCTCCAGGTCAAATGGGCGATTTCCTTGAGGAACTTGACACTCTGCTTTCCTCCATCCCTGAGCATGACTGTCCCATGCTTGTTCTCGGTGATATGAACATCCACTTAGACAATCCAGGTTCTGCAGAATTCCTATCTCTGATGGACTCCTTTGAGCTACAGCGGGTTCACAGCCCTCCGACTCACAAAGCCGGTAAGGAACTTGATCTCATTTTCACCAGGAAGTGCGCCGCTACTTTACAGACAGTTACTCCTCTACATCTATCTGACCATTACTTTATTCAGTTCAAGGTTTCCCTCTGTCAGCAACCACTGCTCCTACTCCCTCTGTCTCTGTCCGTCGCAATCTCCGGAATCTATCTCCTACTCACTTTTCCTCCTTGGTGGCGTCTGCTCTACCACCGTCTAGAAGTTTCTCTTCTTTTGAGGTTGATGACGCCACAGAGTCACTCTGTTCTACGCTGAGATTCTGCTTGGATCGTGTGTGCCCTCTGTCTACCAGACCCGCACGACCCACCCAGTCTCATGCGTGGCTTAATGACTCACTTCGGTCAATGCGCACTAACCTCAGAGCTGCTGAAAGGAAATGGCACAAAACTAAGAATTCGGCCGATCTAGCACAATTCCAAGTACTACTATCTTCCTTCTCATCCAGTGTCACTGCTGCGAAAAAGGCTTTCTATCATGACAAGATTAACAACGCCACGGACACCAAGAAACTCTTTTCCACCTTTAAATCTTTACTAAACCCACCTCCTCCACCTCCTCCAACTAACCTCACAGCTGACACTTTTGCTGCATTCTTCACTAACAAAGTTGCAGCTATTAGTAGTCAGTTCTCAAACCAATCTACAGTGGTTCCTTCTCCTAGCCTCTCTACACCAACTGCTTCCTTTTCTTCTTTCACTCCTCTCTCCGAGGCAGAGGTGTCTAAGCTTCTCACAGACAGCCGGCCTACCTCTTGTCTTCTGGATCCTATCCCAACAACCCTTCTTCAGGCCATAACCCCCACAATTGTGACAGCAACCACACATGTGGTCAATGCGTCACTAACTAGGGGTACATTTCCCACTGCCTTCAAACAAGCCCAGGTAACACCATTGCTCAAAAAACCATCCCTCGCTCCCACTCAAGTGGAGAACTACCGGCCTGTCTCTCTTCTTCCCTTCCTTTCCAAAGCCATTGAACGAGCTGTCTTTAAACAGGTCACAGGATTTCTCACTCAGAACAACCTCCTCGACTCCAACCAATCCGGCTTCAGAAGTGGCCACTCCACTGAAACGGCGCTTCTGTCTGTGACGGAAGCACTAAAAGAGGCCAGAGCGGCAGGTCAGTCCTCAGTGCTCATCCTGCTGGACCTATCAGCAGCATTTGACACGGTCAACCACAGCATCCTACTGGACAAGCTGACCAACATTGGGATTGATGGCACAGTGCACTCCTGGTTCAAGTCCTATCTTACTGGACGGTCGTTCAACGTATCGTGGCTAGGACAGACATCGGCACTTCACCAACTCACCACAGGAGTACCCCAAGGATCTGTGCTGGGGCCCCTTCTCTTCGCACTGTACATCACCTCGCTGGGCTCAATCATCCACTCCCATGGCTTCTCTTACCACTGCTATGCGGATGATACCCAGCTCTATCTGTCCTTTCCGCCGGACGACTCCACGGTGTCATCACGGATCTCGGACTGTCTCTCCGATATATCTGCATTGATGAAAGGACATCACCTCCAACTAAATCTCTCCAAAACTGAACTGCTGGTCCTCCCAGCCAAACAAGCCATACACCACGACATCGGTATCAAGATCGACTCCCTGTCTGTTTCTCCCACCAAAGTGGCAAGAAACCTAGGTGTCATGATCGATGACCAACTGACCTTTGCAGATCACGTTGCCTCTGTGGCTCGGTCGTGCCGTTTTTCCCTATTCAACATAAGAAGATCAGGCCGTACCTAACCCAACATGCAACCCAGCTCCTGGTTCAGACCCTGGTTATCTCTCGTCTTGACTACTGCAATGTCCTCCTATCAGGCCTACCAGCCTGTGCAGTGAGACCGCTACAGATGATCCAGAATGCAGCTGCACGTCTGGTCTTTAACCAGCCAAAAAGGGCACATGTCACACCTCTGTTCATTGAACTTCACTGGCTGCCCTTGGCTGCTCGCATTAAATTCAAGGCACTTATGTTGGCCTACAGGGTGAATGATGGCTCTGCTCCCATCTACTTGAATTCTCTTCTGAAGCCCTATGTCACCCGACGACCACTACGCTCCTCTAAGGAACGTTTTCTAGCACGCCAACACCTTGTGCAGGTCGGTCCAGACTCTTCTCATATCTGGTTCCGCGCTGGTGGAATGACCTCCCAAGTGCTACCAGATCAACTGATACCCTCTCCACCTTCAAGAAACTCGTGAAGACTAAGCTCTTCCAAGAATATCTCCTGGCGTAAACTTTGAGAATGCACTTAATAATTTAATTTCTCTACATTGTGTTACACTATTGCACTTTCAACTTAAAACAGCGCAGATTCTATGTTAGCAATATGCACTCCTTGTTAGTTCATTGTGTTGTAGCTTGAATGTTATCCTCTTTTGTAAGTCGCTTTGGATAAAAGCGTCTGCTAAATGCCTAAATGTAAATGTAAATGTAAATAATGTAGCGTTAAATTCAATAAATCTAGTCCCGGTGTCCATTTTAATGGACATTCAGAAAATAGTAATTATTTCAAATCTAAAATAATGTAAGTACAAATAAAGTTGAAAATATGATTCTTGGCATGTTCATAAACAAAAACATGTGTGAAGATCATTTGAAAAATCACAAAAAATACATGAAATTTGACTTACCTTTCCTCTTTCCAGAAAATGTGGCTGTGTCTATGGCAGCCATTTTGAAGAGGAAGAAAGAGGAGTTCCCTGCCACAAAACCAATAATACTGCATATCAATGGAAATGTATTTATAGAGTAGCTCAAAAAAATAAAGAATTATTCACATTAAATAAATGTCCACTATAGAGAACACAAGTCTATGGGCTGGGTCCCAGATATGCGGGCATTAGCATCACACCGATGTGGTCTGATAATCCGATGTAGGGGAGAGGGGTCGCTCTATAGGCTCCTTTGTGAGGGGTGTAAACAATGTCCAATTTGTTATTCCCTGTTGCTGGAAAGTTTACATGCTGGTAAAAATTCGGCAAAGCAGTTTTGAGATCAGCATGGTTAAAATCTCCGGCGAGAGACGGTCATCTGTGTGTACTGTTTGTTGCTCACTGACAGCCTGGTACAGTTAATTTACCGCCACACTCCTGTCACTGTTGTTGGTGGTCGGAGGAATGTAAACTGCAACAAGCAAAATTGCGGTAAACTCCCTCGGCAGGTAGGAAGGATGACACTTTATGATCATGAGCTCCGCCAGTGTTGAACAGTGTTTGCACACCACCATCGCATCCCGGTGTTCTGTCAAGTTGTCCTACTTCCGCAAAACGTCCTACTGCAGGAAGAAATGACAGACATGTCTGCCGAACTGTGCTACCTTGTCAGAAAATCCTACAGTGCGTTTTCAGTTTCATTTTTTGTCGCTACTCGCTGTTTGATTGCTGTTTTAATGTTTTTTCTGCAAGTACGACGCTCAAACACTGAGGATGATGTCAGAGATAAAACCTAAATATATGCATAATTACAAATCAAAATATGCTTCCACATTAGTAGGCGCACGTAGGACCCTATGACAGTTAAATTTACCTCGTTAGAATATGCTTCCACAATTATATACCAGGTAGGACGTTTTGACAATTAAAATTGAGAGAGAGAGCAACCCAGTTTCACGACTTTTCGTGAAGTCGTCACGAAATAAAAATCTATTCAAACGTGTTGTGATTACGCTTTAGGCCTTTTTTCGTGCTAGGAGAACGAATTCTTACCCTATGTATTTAATGCGCAGTGCGTAACACCACCACTGGCAGCGCCAACTGGTGACTGAGGAACAGTAGGAGAGAAATTTGCGGCTTAAAAGATTTGTTTCCATCTCGGCCTCAAGTTCATGCGAAGTTGTGCTGTAAAATCTAGCAGTGGTCTTGTAGGCTTTGTAAACTCTGCAACGATTTTGGTCTGTTCTAAGCCATTAATCGTTGCAGAGTTTATAAAGCCAACAAGACCACTGCTAGATTTCCTACCAAAGGAGATGAATGGGTGAGAAAGAGTTAAACATTTACAACATCAGTAATTTTAGCTGGGGTGCTGCTGACACGCCTTATTCGCCTGTGGCAAAACACAAGTCCAACCTGTTTTCCCCATCGTCTGCATCTGAGCTTCAAGGAAATGGTGACGGGATCTTATGAAACAGAATCTGTACATATACAGTAAGTTCTTCTAACAAATACAATAACATCTGCAAAGATGTTTATATCACCTATTTGGGGTGATTTCATTTGACTGTACTTGGATACTCTGCCCACAGAGACTAAATAGACCAGTTTCAAGTTCTGTATGTACACTGCTGTTTAATAACGACTAAACACAACCGTGTCCGAATCCAAACTGAAACTATGCATTTATCTCTATTTTCGAGTTTGAAAAGACATATTGTTGATAAACTGAGTTTCTGGAGGAAGGCATTTCAACTCAAGTGTGACATTTAAAAGAGCAGAATTGGGCATTCTAGTTTGAGCAGCATAGGACATTTTACTTTGATTAGGGTCACTGCTGACTGAAAAAAAAAATATTGTTAAGCTGTATGCCATGGCAAATACCTCAGTGTAAGCCCATAATAGGTCCTTAGCAAACAGTGGTTTCTAATCAGTGTTAATCGGTGATACACAGCTAAAGACTTTTAAATGTCTTTTTAAAAATGATTTGTGTGAAATAGAATGACATTAAGAAAAAGTTTAATTCAGCCGAATTTTTTGAGGGGGCAAACCTCAAATCTGACCTAGGGCAGCAAAAAGGCTAGAGCCGGTGTTCTGTCGAGTTGTCTTACTTCCGCGAAACGTCCTACCATAGGAAGAAATGACAGACATGTCTGCCGAGCTGTGCTACCTTATCAGAAAATCCTACGGTGCGCTTTCAGTCTCATTTTTTGTCGCTGTCCGTTGTTTGATCGCTGTTTTAATGTTTTTGTCAGCAAGTAGGACGCTCAAACACTGAGGATGATTTCAGAAATAAAACCTAGATATATGCATGACCTTCTGACAATTCCAATTACAAATCAAAATATGCTTCCACATTAGTAGGCGCAAGTAGGACCCTATGACCGTTAAATTTACCTCATTAGAATATGCTTCCACAATTATATACCAGGTAGGACGTTTTGACAATTCAAATGACCCTGTCATAATATGCTTCCACATTGATATATGCAGGTAGGACGTTATGACAATTCAAATGACCCTGTCAGAATATGCTTCTACATTGATATGTGCAGGTAGGACGTTCTGACCATTAACATTAACTCCACATGATATGCTTTTATGTAAATATGTTCTGTTATTCAAACAAACCTCATTAGAGTATGTTTTTACATAGCCTAGATGTACTGAAGTAGTTTGTTCTAAACTAACTCCATATGGATGGATGGCTAAGGATGGATCTCAAATAATGTATAAGAACATTTCAAACTGAACTTAACAAAAATTATATTGGACATGGAAACTTATACACACTGGTTTTTACACATCAAGATTAACTCAATAACTATTACTACTATTTACATTGAATTGCACAACACTCACAAATTCAACTGTTTGCAAATTCAAAATGATAACAACACTAAAATAAATTAATTTAAACTATGTGCATTTACTACAAGTGTAGCCAGTCTGAGTGTGTATATACTTGGCACATTCAAAATGGGCCCATATCAGGCATGTCCCACACTGCACCTAACGATATCAAACAACGGTGCTATACATACATTGCATGACTATCCTAGTCCACAAAATAACACCATGCTTGGACAGTGCCAATACAATTTTATTATTCAAAACAAGTCAATAACAGTTAAATGAGTCAGTGAAAATCTCAAAAAGACTCAACCTAAGACTAGAAACAGGCATTGGCTTTAATTATGTAGAAAACAATAAATACCAATTTTCCACCGCGCAGCTGATCGGTAGGAAAAATTTCCAAACGTGTGCGTTAAAGACCCAAGAAATGACATAACTGCGTTGTGCGCATGCGCACTGGGCCTTGGTAGGATGTCTCGCCAGGTAGGAAGGAATTCCAGAACACCGGCCCTGCCTCACTCAAACACACAAAAGCAAACTGTCTCTTTCACTTTATCTCTCTCTCTCACACAGACACACACACAGACACACACACACATGATTACAAATAGGTAACATTGGACACAGTGGTGTCCCACTGTGCCTTAGAGGCTTTGAAAAGTTATTGTTCTATGATTATGTGGTATGTAAAGAATGCTTAGGCTACTGCAATACACACTTAGGTATCTAACCAAACCAGTTGCTGCTTGTACTTGCATTATGCATTCTTATGTGTGTGTGTGTATGTGTGTGAGAGAGAGAGAGCAACCCAGTCTCACGACTTTTCGTGAAGTCGTCACGAAATAAAAATCTATTCAAACGTGTTGTGATTACGCTTTAGGCCTTTTTTCGTGCTAGGAGAACGAATTCTTACCCTATGTATTTTAATGCGCAGTGCGTAACACCACCACTGGCAGCGCCAACTGGTGACTGAGGAACAGTAGGAGAGAAATTTGCGGCTTAAAAGATTTGTTTCCATCTCGGCCTCAAGTTCATGCGAAGTTGTGCTGTAAAATCTAGCAGTGGTCTTGTAGGCTTTGTAAACTCTGCAACGATTTTGGTCTGTTCTAAGCCATTAATCGTTGCAGAGTTTATAAAGCCAACAAGACCACTGCTAGATTTCCTACCAAAGGAGATGAATGGGTGAGAAAGAGTTAAACATTTACAACATCAGTAATTTTAGCTGGGGTGCTGCTGACACGCCTTATTCGCCTGTGGCAAAACACAAGTCCAACCTGTTTTCCCCATCGTCTGCATCTGAGCTTCAAGGAAATGGTGACGGGATCTTATGAAACAGAATCTGTACATATACAGTAAGTTCTTCTAACAAATACAATAACATCTGCAAAGATGTTTATATCACCTATTTGGGGTGATTTCATTTGACTGTACTTGGATACTCTGCCCACAGAGACTAAATAGACCAGTTTCAAGTTCTGTATGTACACTGCTGTTTAATAACGACTAAACACAACCGTGTCCGAATCCAAACTGAAACTATGCATTTATCTCTATTTTCGAGTTTGAAAAGACATATTGTTGATAAACTGAGTTTCTGGAGGAAGGCATTTCAACTCAAGTGTGACATTTAAAAGAGCAGAATTGGGCATTCTAGTTTGAGCAGCATAGGACATTTTACTTTGATTAGGGTCACTGCTGACTGAAAAAAAAAATATTGTTAAGCTGTATGCCATGGCAAATACCTCAGTGTAAGCCCATAATAGGTCCTTAGCAAACAGTGGTTTCTAATCAGTGTTAATCGGTGATACACAGCTAAAGACTTTTAAATGTCTTTTTAAAAATGATTTGTGTGAAATAGAATGACATTAAGAAAAAAGTTTAATTCAGCCGAATTTTTTGAGGGGGCAAACCTCAAATCTGACCTAGGGCAGCAAAAAGGCTAGAGTCGGTGTTCTGTCGAGTTGTCTTTCTTCCGCGAAACGTCCTACCATAGGAAGAAATGACAGACATGTCTGCCGAGCTGTGCTACCTTATCAGAAAATCCTACGGTGCGCTTTCAGTCTCATTTTTTGTCGCTGTCCGTTGTTTGATCGCTGTTTTAATGTTTTTGTCAGCAAGTAGGACGCTCAAACACTGAGGATGATTTCAGAAATAAAACCTAGATATATGCATGACCTTCTGACAATTCCAATTACAAATCAAAATATGCTTCCACATTAGTAGGCGCAAGTAGGACCCTATGACCGTTAAATTTACCTCATTAGAATATGCTTCCACAATTATATACCAGGTAGGACGTTTTGACAATTCAAATGACCCTGTCATAATATGCTTCCACATTGATATATGCAGGTAGGACGTTATGACAATTCAAATGACCCTGTCAGAATATGCTTCTACATTGATATGTGCAGGTAGGACGTTCTGACCATTAACATTAACTCCACATGATATGCTTTTATGTAAATATGTTCTGTTATTCAAACAAACCTCATTAGAGTATGTTTTTACATAGCCTAGATGTACTGAAGTAGTTTGTTCTAAACTAACTCCATATGGATGGATGGCTAAGGATGGATCTCAAATAATGTATAAGAACATTTCAAACTGAACTTCACAAAAATTATATTGGACATGGAAACTTATACACACTGGTTTTTACACATCAAGATTAACTCAATAACTATTACTACTATTTACATTGAATTGCACAACACTCACAAATTCAACTGTTTGCAAATTCAAAATGATAACAACACTAAAATAAATTAATTTAAACTATGTGCATTTACTACAAGTGTAGCCAGTCTGAGTGTGTATATACTTGGCACATTCAAAATGGGCCCATATCAGGCATGTCCCACACTGCACCTAACGATATCAAACAACGGTGCTATACATACATTGCATGACTATCCTAGTCCACAAAATAACACCATGCTTGGACAGTGCCAATACAATTTTATTATTCAAAACAAGTCAATAACAGTTAAATGAGTCAGTGAAAATCTCAAACAAGACTCAACCTAAGACTAGAAACAGGCATTGGCTTTAATTATGTAGAAAACAATAAATACCAATTTTCCACCGCGTAGCTGATCGGTAGGAAAAATTTCCAAACGTGTGCGTTAAAGACCCAAGAAATGACATAACTGCGTTGTGCGCATGCGCACTGGGCCTTGGTAGGATGTCTCGCCAGGTAGGAAGGAATTCCAGAACACCGGCCCTGCCTCACTCAAACACACAAAAGCAAACTGTCTCTTTCACTTTATCTCTCTCTCTCACACAGACACACACACAGACACACACACACATGATTACAAATAGGTAACATTGGACACAGTGGTGTCCCACTGTGCCTTAGAGGCTTTGAAAAGTTATTGTTCTATGATTATGTGGTATGTAAAGAATGCTTAGGCTACTGCAATACACACTTAGGTATCTAACCAAACCAGTTGCTGCTTGTACTTGCATTATGCATTCTTATGTGTGTGTGTGTATGTGTGTGAGAGAGAGAGAGCAACCCAGTCTCACGACTTTTCGTGAAGTCGTCACGAAATAAAAATCTATTCAAACGTGTTGTGATTACGCTTTAGGCCTTTTTTCGTGCTAGGAGAACGAATTCTTACCCTATGTATTTTAATGCGCAGTGCGTAACACCACCACTGGCAGCGCCAACTGGTGACTGAGGAACAGTAGGAGAGAAATTTGCGGCTTAAAAGATTTGTTTCCATCTCGGCCTCAAGTTCATGCGAAGTTGTGCTGTAAAATCTAGCAGTGGTCTTGTAGGCTTTGTAAACTCTGCAACGATTTTGGTCTGTTCTAAGCCATTAATCGTTGCAGAGTTTATAAAGCCAACAAGACCACTGCTAGATTTCCTACCAAAGGAGATGAATGGGTGAGAAAGAGTTAAACATTTACAACATCAGTAATTTTAGCTGGGGTGCTGCTGACACGCCTTATTTGCCTGTGGCAAAACACAAGTCCAACCTGTTTTCCCCATCGTCTGCATCTGAGCTTCAAGGAAATGGTGACGGGATCTTATGAAACAGAATCTGTACATATACAGTAAGTTCTTCTAACAAATACAATAACATCTGCAAAGATGTTTATATCACCTATTTGAGGTGATTTAATTTGACTGTATTTGAATACTCTGCCCACAGAGACTAAACAGACCAGTTTCAAGTTCTGTATGTACAATTGTAGAGATGCAAAAATACATTAAAACAAAAATTGTGAACATCATTACACCTATGACAAAGAATTTCCATCCAAAGAAGAAAACTTACTTCAGCACTTGCAACTATTTAACTTTCCAAACATGATTTAAAAATAATTCTTATATGATTATCTTACTATTTCAATCATGCTGCGGCCAGCATCAGTGTCCAGTATGGAGCACACAACACAGTAGTCATCTGCGTTGGCTAGAAAAAAAAAATCAAGGGCATTTTGTTTTTATTTGTGTAATTACATGATTGTAGGAGCCATTTCTTTATCTAGCGAATTCCTTTATTAATGGCTGCTCTTTATATACTTCCGTTGGATATCAGTTCTGGTTAACACTGAAGAGTAAGAAGGCAACATTAACGAACAAATAATAACTGCATACTCAGACCATATCTGCTCGTGTCACAGTGCTAGCTTAAACACAGGGCTGTTTTTGTTTGTCATAGGTGGCTGAATTCGCTCATTTACCCAGCATAAGTTAGTTGTTTCAGATGTCGTAAAATCAACAAGACTGAAATGCATTAGTATTCCAAAAAGAACTTTTATTAACGATATCAAACAACGGTGCTATACATACATTGCATGACTATCCTAGTCCACAAAATAACACCATGCTTAGACATTGCCAATACAATTTTCAATTTAATTCAATTCAATTCAGTTTTATTTATATAGTGCCATTTATACAGTATTGTCTCGTGGCGCTTCACAGAAGGAGCACCCAAGAGCAACAGGGGCAAGGAAAAACTCCCAATTTTATCATTCAAAAGAAGTCAATAACAGTTAATTGAGTCGGTGAAATTCTAAAACAAGACTCAAACTAAGACTAGAAACAGGTATTGGCTGTAATTAAGTAGAAATCACTAAATACTTACCGATTTTCCACCGCGCAGCTGATCGGTAGGAAAAATTTCCAAACGTGTGCGTTAAAGACCCCGTGCATGCGCACTGAGGCTTGGTAGGATGTCTCGCCAGGTAGGAAGGAATTCCAGAACACCGGCACCACGCATCACGGATGTGAACACAGATCCCACCGCCACGAGTTTTACCTCCGTCTACGAGGGCCCTGTCCGGTTGACAGCAGTTACTTACTGTCCGGTTTGCTGACTTTAGTAGTCGAATGTTGTCCAGTGATCTTACGTTAGCCAGGTATGGCTGGTCGAGTCGGGTTAGCTGGTAGCCTGGCCCGGATACCTCCATGCTTGCTCCTCTTCCTTGTCCTCGCGCACCGCTTGCTGTGCCTCTTCCCCGGAGTGGGCGTGGCAGGCGAGTCCTGTGCAGTGGCTGCAAACCGGCGTAGTAATCCCAGCTCTTCCAGCGTCTCTGTTTTAAAAACATCGTAGATTTTGTTGTTTCGGATCTCCAACAATTCTTGTCGACTGTACTTATGTCACATTCGGAAAAAATAAACATTCGGAAAAACACATTCAACACATCAAAACACCGCATAATCGGAAGAAGACTAGGCTATAGTTATTGTGTTTCTGTGAGAGCCTCTTCATATATTTTTTATATAACTGTTAAAGAGCTCTGCATTTTAATTCTATTGGTTGTTTTGCTTGCTGTTGGATTTGTTTTTCTTTTATGACAATCATCGGATTTGTGTTTCTGTTTCTGGTAAAGTGAATACAAATTTTCCTGTAACATCCACTGCTGTCTCTGGTGTCATAATTTTAGGTTTGTTCCTATAATATTTTTGTCTGTTATTTCTAAAACAGCAGTTGTGTCATCATGAGGAGGCTGTTGATAAGTGTAGTGATTTAGGAGTCATTATACTGTACCACCGTGGTGTTATTAATATTGAGGTTATTAATTACATATTACTAATTATAACACATTATAATAGCAATAAAAATCACCAAAATTAGGACAGTTGTAGTATGAGCATGAAGAAACCACTGATGTATGGAGTTATTGATTCATATGGAGGTTATTAATGATAACTATGAATAGAAATTCACCAAAATTAGGAAAAATGTTTTATTTCCAAAACAGCAGTTGTAGTATGAGCATGACATGACATGCCAATCTAAGAATGGCAATCTAATAGATGATCCATTCCATTTATACCTCTACGAATGGCAGAAAGGTAGATAATGGAAGTTTTGAGTCCATTTTTAATTTTTTTCGTGTGAATTCTGCAAATAGAACAAAGCACTGCAAAGCGTTACATGGACCAGGTCCGTATTGTGAATCTACGAATTTACGTGAACACAGTAAGAAACAGAAACCGAAACGGAATATCACGTCTGCGCAGACGTTCAGAGCAAGACATTTTGAGTTTTCACAACAACACAGCGGCCAGCTTTTCGAATACATTTTTGTTTTCTCATGTTGAAGTGCAGTAATCGATCACTTCGTATTTTATGAGGAAAATAATGAGTTTGTTGGCCACGCCAGAAAGAAGTTTTAGACAAGGGTAAGTCAAGCGTCAATGTTCGTGTTTCGTTGTCAGAAATGCAGTGAGGAAAATGCCGCTGTAAGGCTTTGGTTATGCTTTGTGAACGCGGATGTGCTAGTTGTAGGTTAGGCCACTGGCTTGGTCTGCTGTCTTTTGATTTGAGATATTGAACTATCCACTGTTTGACAACATAGGGTAACGTTAATGTGTTTAGTCTATTTAGTGTAATATTTAGGCTACACAGGCCATCTCAGATTTCCGGTACATTGTTTCGCCAAACATTTCGCCATATGGAAAACCAACCAACCATAAAGCCCTGATTTGGACCAATTTCTGCGTTTGACAATGCTATTTTACATTTTAGCCTACTTGATAGGGAAAAATAGAACGCCTAACATTATGCCTTTTTGGTGCCGATTTTTTTTTTATTTTGAAAACAAAACTCTTGCCTTTATTTGTAGCCCACTTACGCAATTAGTAAGCCAGTTGCCAGCCAGTGTCTGTTAAATCCTTTATTTTTTTCATTAATAACGTTAACAAAAGTACTAATAAATAAGAATGTAGGCTATACCGTATGGTTCTCACTATTCAATAAGCTTTAGCAATGCCTCTTCAAACTACTTCGGTAAATTTGGAAAGATATTGACAGATTCGGACTTCCGGCCCGGGATCAATAAGTCTGAGGCATAACGTTGTCCAAACACAACTGATGGCTCTTCCCTATAATCATAGCATGGAGTACTGGCTACAATGACCAAAAACACGATTCGTACAAAATTAAGCCGTCCTCCGAGTTTGATGGATAACATTCATCTCTATACGCAACCGGCAGTTTAGCGAGTATGCACCTGGGGGGAAAAACCAATAACTTCACTGTTGTACAGTATAGAGACACCAAAAAAAAAAAAAAATACACACATCAGTGGCCTTACCATGATAATACGACAACATCTCTTTTGGAAAAATATTTTTTTTCATAATTTGGGTGACTTTTGTCTTATTGTCATTAGCAATTAATAACCTCAATATTAATTAATAACTCCATGACTATTCAATGACTCCAAATTCACTACACACATCAGTGGTCTCCCCGTAATCATACTACAGTTGCTGGACAAAAAAGGTTTTGCATAATTTTGGTGAATTTTATTATTAGTAGCCTAATTACTAACATCAACATTAATCAATAACTCCACTACATACTACAACTGCTGTTATCAATAACTCCACTGTGTACAGTACAGTATAAAGACTCCTCATGATAATACTACAACTGCTGTCTGGGTAAAATGTACTTATTCTTAATTTTGGTGATTTTTTATTATTGCTATTAATCATTATTAACCTCAATATTAATCAATATCTCCACTGTTGTACAGTGCAGGGACTCCAAATTCACTAAACACATCAGTGGTTTCCTCAAGCAACTGATTGATAATTGATAGTAGATAGGTTTATTGATTGATTGATGTATTAGTTGATTATAGTAGATAATAATCATTAGTGACAACCCTAGACCAGAGCATCTCTGTATCCAAGCAATGCTGCATGGAGATCACATAGTCTGTCTTGACAGGGGTGGGCTTTTGGGCCACTGTAACTTTCCGTGTAATTATTAAGAGATAAGCTAGTGTAGTTCCTGTTCCTGTGGTTCCTGTAGTTCCAAGTACACAGCTCTAGCCTTTGTTCATTGAATATGTTTTTTGAAACGCATCCTCAAATAAGCTGTTGACATACAGGCCTATTTTGCTATTTTCCTAGGTGTGACATTATTTTTAGTGCATTCTGTCTGTGGTTTCTGCCCCAGTGAGAGACTGTTTATGAAGTGAATCCAGAGGCTGAGGGGGCAGAAGGTCACAGTGAAGATCTGAGAGACCAGAGTCTGCAGAACACAGCTGTGTTACTATGGAGACTGAGAAGCACACGGCTACACCTATGAACAGGAACACAAGAGCAAAAGATCTAAATGCAGGGTGAGTTTGTACACACACACACGCACACACACACACACACACACAGACACACACACACATAAACTTGCTCATAGACACACTTATCCTAATATGTATAATGACAGAGGGACACACACACACTTTGACCAAAAATATAGAGAACTTTTTTATTCTAAACCATTGGACGACCAGAATGGAATGGAATCAAACAGGTTGATGACAAACTACCGTATCTGTACTCATGTCATGCTAATTTTAAATCAAACCAATATTTTAAATGAAGGAATTGGCATTTATTTGAAAAGACAGAGCTCCTAAACATGGACAATGAATATTCTCCCTACTCACATTGATATTGATATACACAATTCCATACAGATCACATGATCACACATATAGCACTCATACAAACAAATGCACACACAAACTCTCTCTATCTCTCTGTCTCACACACACACACACACACACACACACACACACACACACACACACATACACACATGCACACACACTTAGAAAAACTCTCTCTTTGTCACACACACACACACAAACACACACACATAAACACACACTCAAAAACTCTTTCTCTCTTTCTCACACACACACATGCATACACATATAAACACACATATATACAAAAACACACACACATCCAGAACCCGCAGAACTGTATCCATTGAATTATTCCTGTTGATTTGATGTCTGTGTTTCTAGACCACACACACACAGGCCTGTTTCTCCAGTGCCCAGCTGTGTGTCCATGAAGAGTGATCACTCCCTGCCTGAACCTCTGCACTTTAGCAGTGGAACAGATCCATCAGGAGTAAAGTGAGTTTAGACGTATGGGACACACACACACACACACACACACACACACACACACACACTCACTAAACACACATGCATGTACACATACACACACACAAACACATACACACATATACAAGCACACACACACACACACTCACACACATATACAAAAACACACACACATCCAGAATCCGTAGAATTGTGTTCATTTAATTGTTCCTGTTGATTTGATGTCTGTGTTTCTAGACCACACACACACAGGCCTGTATCTCCAGTGCCCAGCTGTGTGTCCATGAAGAGTGATCACTCCCTGCCTGAACCTCTGCACTTCAGCAGTGGAACAGATCCATCAGGAGTAAAGTGAGTTTAGACATATGGGGGTGATCATGGAGTTGTATTTACTTACACACACACACACACACACACACACACACACACACACACACGCTCACTAAACACACATGCATGTACACATACACACACACAAACACATACACACATATACAAGCACACACACACACACACACACACATATACAAAAACACACACACATCCAGAATCCGTAGAACTGTGTTCATTTAATTATTCCTGTTGATTTGATGTCTGTGTTTCTAGACCACACACACACAGGCCTGTATCTCCAGTGCCCAGCTGTGTGTCCATGAAGAGTGATCACTCCCTGCCTGAACCTCTGCACTTCAGCAGTGGAACAGATCCATCAGGAGTAAAGTGAGTTTAGACATATGGAGGTGATCATGGAGTTGTATTTACACACATACACACACACACACACTCTCACTAAACACACATGTATGTACACATACACATACACAAACACATACACATACACACATATACAAACACACACACACACACACACACATACACACATATACAAAAACACACACACATCCAGAATCTGTAGAACTGTATCCATTGAATTATTCCTGTTAATTTGATGTCTGTGTTTCTAGACCACACACACACAGGCCTGTATCTCCAGTGCCCAGCTGTGTGTCTATCAAGAGTAATCACTCCCTGCC
>PYXC01002148.1:0-27500 GCA_015244755.2 Tenualosa ilisha | reverse complement strand
ATCCAGAATCCGTAGAACTGTATCCTATGAATTATTCCTGTTGATTTGATGTCTGTGTTTCTAGACCACACACACACAGGCCTGTATCTCCAGTGCCCAGCTGTGTGTCCATGAAGAGTGATCACTCCCTGCCTGAACCTCTGCACTTCAGCAGTCGAACAGATCCATCAGGAGTAAAGTGAGTTTAGACATATGGGTTTGATTCATGGAGTTGTACTTAGACACATACACACACACACATATAAACACACATACAAACAAACACACATGCACACGCACACGCATCCAGTGTTCAGGTTAATATAGGCAATTACCAACGTGTTGAGTCAGGTTTTTAGGCATGAGGAGTTTACGTGACTGTCGCACAACATGGATATTGTTAATATTTTGGTCAGCCCTGCATGTAAACATAGTCAATTTATTTTAATTTTAAACACTCTTAAGCCTGAAAGTCTGTTGGTGAGTATTTGACATGTGGGCAGGTAGCAGCTATCAGCATGTAGCATGTAAGAATTGCTTTTTTGTGTTTTTTGTGTTGCTTTTTTGTGTTAGTGATTCCATTGAGATTTATTGATAGTAATATCCTACAGTTTTTCTTATCTGTCAAAGCTCAAAGTCTGATTCAAATTGTCTGGCAATGTACTGTAAGTGTGACAGTATGTCAGGCAAATTAATTTCTTACACATTTTAATACAAAAATAATTTTCTTTATCTGACAAAAAATACAGTCTGCTTCAAATTATGTCTTATAATGAGATTTCTCTGTAACAGTGTGTTGGGCAAATGGCATTGGTATGTGTGACTTACTTCTCTGACATCTCTGGGTCATGTCACTGAGACGGGGCTATCAAACAAAATAACTAAACTGCAGAGAGGAAATACATATTGTTCTCAGTGGTGAAGCAATGATGACATCACCAACTGACAATCGCTCAACCCTGGTTTGATTCCTGAATCCCACATTGCGAGTTTGTTTCACCTTGGACAAAAACATAAATCTGCTAAATATCAGTTACCTTCCCTTGTTTAGTGGTCACCACCAGACATGAGAATGGAAACAGTCCACTGAACTGTGTTTGTGTATGGCTGAGATGTAGACAGGTCAGATGAAAAATACTGGCACAGTTTAAATTTGGTTCCACAAAAACACTTCAGAAATGAAATGGCGGAGTTGGCACTTCTCTGAAGCTCAATCAGGCTGAAAAAGCAATAGTGTCACGGGCAAGACAGACGAAGACCCAAGTGCGTCACGTTAAAAGCAGGAAGTTTATTTGGGGTAAGGGGAGTGTGTGGATGCTCTTCGTGCGTAGAGTCGGGCAGCCGAGACTGGAGAGCAGAGCGTAGGTCGTGGACAGGCAGTGGGTCGGAAGCCGGGGCAGGAGAGCAGAGCAGAGTCGTGGGCAAACAGCAAGTCGGAGAGCCCGGGCTGGGAGAGAGAGCGGAGGAACACAACAGAGCAGGCAGGAATCTGAATCGGTAGGCAAAAGGCAGGTCAAGTTTACCGGAGCAGAGAAGCAGACGGTCTCAGGCAGATCCAGGTTCAGCACGGTCAGAAGGGGTAGCCAACAAGCAGGAGAGTTACACGAAGCACTTCGCAGCATTGCAGACGATCTGACAAGGAGAGACAGAAACTACTGTGGTAGAAATACACAGAGATAATTAGCGGCAAACAAAGAACAGGTGCGGTAGCTGGCAGAGTGAGAGTCAGTGGGCGTGGCAGGTGATTGAGAGCAGGTGCAGTGGAAAACTACTCCAGACAGGCAAGACAGCGAGCAAGCCCATGACAAATAGAAAGGCTAAAAAAGGTTCAATAAATAAATAACAACCTGGAATAAGGAAATAGGAATTAATTATGATGCACAACAGTGTAATTATGCACTCCACTTGAGTGACACACACACACACACACACACACATACCAGTATACAGTGGATCATGATTTGATTGTCTCTGCAGCGCTGTGAGGACTGATCTGACCCAGGATCAGTCCAAATGTGGCGTGTGTGAGCAGGTACTCAGGGACCCAGTCATCACCACCACCTGTGGACACAGTTTCTGCAGGCAGTGCATCAGCAGCTACTGGGAGCAGCTTGGACCACCAGGAGACCAAGCCTGCCCTCAGTGTGGAGAGACATGTAAAACCCAACCTCCTCTACAGCCTCCTCTGGATGATGAACACACAGACAGGGCAGGAAGCAGCAGAGACCCGCACACTCAACATGCATCAGGCCGAAACACAGAAGAAGGTGAGCATAGATTTTTGATTTTTAATATTATTGGCAGCCTGCCGACGGACCATTGTAGAACCTGAATGTACTTGCACTGACACTTTTGCACTGGGGTTACCATAGGGAGCCTAAGTCATGACCATTTACTTCCAGTCCATGGGATTAATTTAATGAAAAATATGAACAGGAGTCAATAAAAAGAGTCCCCTTTAAGATGTACCATGAATTTCACGTTTTTTTGCAAATTTAAAAGATAATTTTCTGCATTCAGACAAAACTATTTTTGACAGACTTTGAGAGATATGTTAGGTTTTGTGTGAGTTGCTAAAAGACTGTTACTGATATGCTTGTGAATCATGGTAAGATTAGCGTTATCTTCACTGATGTCACATATGCGACTGACAGGCTTTAGTCACTGGAGTTACAAACTTTAACAATGCTCTGACTCAACAGTCATGAGACGAACTGCAACTTTCTTTCCAAAATTCACAAACATCATGTGTGTAATTCAAGGTTAATATCGACTGGGATCAGAAAATCTGAGGAACTGAGGCTCCCTATAGTATCCTGCTGAACATTCTACACTACTCCCACACCAGACAACTTAGTACCCTAAATGGCACACATAACAGTATTTTTCTTTGTATTTTTGTTTTAAAATGTATGTGTGTCATGTGTATGCCATATCGTGGAAGCTTATAAATACCAGAATTTCCTACAAGATTGTAAAAGTATTTCTATCTATCCAATCTAACTATCCAGTCTATCCTCTCTATCTATGTGTCTATCTATCTATATATTTATGTATTTATCTATCTATCTAACCCACCATAAAAATGCAAGGAGGCTGCTGTCGGCAACCTGCAGGCAGAAAATGTTGGTGAATATTTTCTGGAATAGACAAAATTAGACAAAAGTATATGCATCATGAGTTAATTTTTTTATTGACTTACTGCTGAACAGATGAGGTCCTGAGGAGAGTTAAAGAGAATTATAAAGCCAGTCTGAAGAGGAAATTTGAAAATATATCTGAAGGCATCGTCAAACCAGGAGCTGAGATACTCCTCAGTGAGATCTACACAGAGCTCTACATCACAGAGGGAGAGAGTGAAGGGGTGAATAAGGAACATGAGGTTTGGCAGGTAGAATCAGCATCCAGAATACAAACCACAGATGATACACCAATCAACTGCAATGACATCTTCAAGTCCTTACCTGGACAGGACAAGCACATCAGAACTGTGATGACCAAAGGTGTTGCTGGGATTGGAAAAACAGTCTCAGTGCAGAAGTTCATTCTTGACTGGATAGATGGGGTAGCCAATCAAAATGTAGACTTCATGTTCCCCCTTTCTTTTCGTGAGCTGAATTTGATCAGGGGTGATCAGTATAATTTTCACAAGCTCCTGCTTGACTTCCACCCTGAGCTGAAGGAGCTGAATCATGGTGAAGAATACAAAGACTGTCAGGTTGTGTTCATCTTAGACGGCTTGGATGAGAGTCGATTGTCTCTGGATTTTGAGCAAAACATTAAGTTGTCTGATATCACACAAACATCATCAGTGGATGTTCTGATGATGAACCTCATTCAGGGAAATTTGCTTTCCTCTGCGCTCATCTGGATAACCTCACGACCAGCAGCAACCAGTCAAATTCCTGCTCAGTATATCAACCAGGTGACAGAAGTGCGTGGATTCAATGACCCACAGAAGGAAGAGTATTTCAGGAAGAAAATCAGTGATGTGAATCAGGCCAACAAAATCATTGCACACATTAAAGCATCCAGGAGCCTCCATATCTTGTGCCACATTCCAGTCTTCTGTTGGATTGCAGCCAGTGTACTTCAGGAGATGCTGGAACAGGACAACACCCAGGAAATCCCTAAAACTCTGACTGAGATGTTCATACACTTCTTGCTCATCCAGATCACTAGGAAAGCTTCAAAATATCAGGGAAGATGTGAATCAGATAACCATGAGCTCATAGAATCACATATGGGTGTAATACTGAAACTTGCAGAGCTGGCTTTAAAGAATCTACTTCAAGGGAACCTCATGTTTTATGTGGAAGACCTGAAAGAGTGTGACATTGATGTTCACGATGCCTCAGTGTACTCTGGCTTGTGCACTGAGATCTTCAAAGAAGAATCTGTGTTTCACCAGAAGAAGATATACAGTTTTGTACATCTGAGCATTCAGGAGTTCCTGGCAGCACTTCATGTGTTTATGTCTTTTAAGTCTATGAATGAGAAACTGGACGCACCTGAACTATTTGTCAAGAAAGCACCATTGCCATTAGAAGAGTTGCTGCAAAAGGCTGCAGACAAAGCTTTGCAGAGTAAAAATGGACACTTGGATCTTTTTCTTCGTTTCCTTATGGGCATCTCTGTAGAGAGGAATCACAGACTTTTGACGGGACTTCTCAATCACCCGCTTGACAGCTCAGAGAGCATCAGGAAAACATGCAAATACATCAAAGAGCTCAACAAAGAAGATATTTCCCCAGAGAGATGCATCAATCTTTTTTTCTGCCTACTTGAAATGAACGATCATTCCATGCACCAAGAAATTAAAGAATATCTGGAGTCACCAAAGGATTTCAAAGGCCCACTGTCTCCTGCTCACTGTTCAGCACTTGCTCACATACTTCTGATGTCTGAGGAGGTGCTGGATGAGTTTGACCTGAAGAAATACAACATATCAGATGAGGGACGCAGGAGACTGATCCCAGTCTTACGGTACTGCAGAAAGGCACGGTGAGTGATTCAGATTTTACCAAATATTGGAAAGTAGATTTGTGTCACATCCATGACACCAAATAAAATGCCAGATATCTGTAAGATATGTATGACATTATGTGAGGATTTGCTGTATTCAGCTGTAGAGATAACAAAATAAACCCCAAATATTTGAATAATCCTATACTTACTTATGTTCAGTCACATCCATAATGTTGAACTGGCGCTTACAAATCAAAATACAAATGGAACTGATAATGCTCTCAACTTGATAGATAGAAATTCAACAATGGGACTTTTATGAAAAGTCTGCACTGCCTCAACTTATGCTCCATATCCTCCCTCATTACTTCACTTTTTTCACTTTCGTCACTAAAAGAAATATTCTCTCTAAATATTATAATTTTATTTCACACCATTTTGCAGATTTGCTGACTGCAACCTCACAGATAAGTGCTGTAAAAATATCACATCAGTTCTACAGTCACCAAATTCCCTGATAGAACTGGACCTGAGTCACAATAACCTGGGAGATTCTGGAGTTCTGCTTCTCTCTAAGGGACTGTCTAGTCCCCACTGCAAACTGCAGACATTAAGGTTGGTGTTTGCCTTTAGTTTGCTGGATGTTTTATACTGATTACTGGTAAGAACCCACATAAACATACACCCTTGGCTAGAAAGGACTTTTTTACTCGTTATATTCACCCTTTGCACCCCCCCCCCACCCCCCCCCACACACACACACACACCCGATTCCCCACCCCAGTGCCCCAGTCTCTCGCTTTATTTTTGGTCCTCACTGGCATCTTTTTATATTGATAGTATCGTCTTTTGGTAACACTTTAGATTAGGGTACACATATTCATTAACTAGCATCTTATCAACATGCAAAGTACTAACATTCTAGCCATTTGCAAGTTACTTATTAATACCTTATTTCTAGCGAGTAAGCTGTTTGCAGAATTGGTTAACATACTTAACCAATACTTCCACTGACACTTTTTTTGCACTTTCTGCACATTTCTATACCACCACTTCCACACGTTACGCATTAGTACCCTATATGACACACCAATAGAATTTTTCTCAGTATTTTTCTCTCTGGTTCTTATGGGATTAAAAGTTATCTATCTATCTGATTGCAAAAGTTTGGACGCAGGCTATGGAGAGTGACTCAAAAATAATCTGAGGTAAGTGCCTTGATGTCGGTGTGCCCCTGGCTTTGGATGAACAACCTCATCTCTCCCTCTTTCTCTGTCTCTCTCTCTCTCTCCCTCCCTCTCTCCCTCTCTCTATTTCAGGCTCTCTCAGTGTCAAATCTCAGATGAAGGTTTTGTTTGTCTGGCTCTGTCTCTGATGTTAAACCCCTCCTGTGTGAAAGAGTTGGATGTGAGCAACAATCATCCTGGAGAATTGGCACAGAAGCTGTTATCTGATACACTGAATGATCAATGCCGTAAAATTGGAGCACTTCAGTATGTACTCAGCAAAAAGATGATTTATCTTTGGCAAACTTCATTTTTACTCCATTTGAACTTCATCACAAATGGAGACATTTTAAAGTTGGATGCTGATTGAGTGCAAAGTTTATAACTTCCTGCAATTTGAGGAGCCCATGTTAAGAACAGTTAATTACATTTGGGTGTCTTTATGAATATTCTTGTCATCACATCATATTGCAGGGTGGTCAGCTGTAGACTTACAGAAAATACCTTTGGTATGGTGGCTTCAGTTCTACAGTCTCCAAACTCCCTGATAGAGCTGGACCTGAGTCACAATGACCTGGGAGATTCTGGAGTTCAGCTTCTCTCTAAGGGACTGACTAGTTCCCACTGTAAACTGCAGATATTAAGGTGGGTGTTTCACTCAAAATTTGGTATCTGGACAGCATGAATCAAATAAGCTGTCTCTATTTAAACTGTAAACTACACACGTTAGGGCTGGTTTGACCAGTGAACGTCGTACTTTGTTTATTGCAGGCAATTTTACCAGTGGATCCATTTGTAAACAGTAAATGGACTGCATTTATATGGTGCTTTTCCACTTCTTCGAGCACTCAAAGAGCTTTACACTTTGGCCCTGTCCCATTTCTACAACTTCCATTCGATTTTTAGTCCTAGCTAAAAAAAAGATGAACACAATGGATATTGTCTCAATTCAAAATATGTCAGGGATGGGGTTGATGCAAATGTAAAGAAATTATGTTGAGTCGGAACATGAACATTAGAAAATCGTTCAGGATTGACATAAAAATATCTGTTGAGAGTGTTTTGAGAGGCCAACAAATAGATGTAACAGAGGTTGAATTTTTTACCCATAAGCCTAATTTATGAGCTGCCTATATGAATGTGTGTACATAAACAAAAGTATCCCGGTATGGCTTCTTATAGGTTGTGGATCATTTTTGGGATAATCTGAGAGAAATCTGATTAATCCTGTAGACATGAACCGGCATTTTCAAACAGTGTGAAATATAGGCCCACCATGTTGTCTATATGTGCGTTACACAGGTAAAGACACCGGCATGAGGTGGTTTCCCAATAAGTAGGTATATATTTGTAACCCTAACACTTCTCATTTCATCGAGCGGTATCTTCTTTTGGAGGGCGCTCAAAATCAAGTGCTAGTGTTAAGGGAGGAGTAATGGGACTGTCTTACATCACGTGACAGTACAGTACAGTGACATCATACAGCAGCGGGAGAGGAACCAATTTAGCCTCACACCTGTAATAAGCAGGAACAGATTTCCTTTCTTAAATGAACGTCATCTCTCTCTCTTTCTCTCTCTCTCTCTCTCTCTCTCTCTCTCTCTCTCAGGCTCTCTGATTGTCTTGTATCAGAGAAGGGCTGTGGATTCCTGGCTTCAGCTCTGACTTCAAACCCCTCCTATCTAAAAGAGTTGGATCTGAGCTACAATTATCCTGGAGAATCAGGACTGAAGCTGTTATCTGCTAGACAGGATGATCCTCACTGTAAACTGGAGATATTTAGGTATGTTCACAAAGGAACCCAAGTGTTGCACATTTAGGCATTATCTCCATTTTGAAGACTATATGTTAATGTCTTCATACCTTGTAAAGTTGCCAGCCTTGGTAAACCGAGATTTACTGCTAGCAAATAGGGATTCGATTAATTAACGATTTCTCGAGAATTAACGATTGATTTCCAATTCATCATTATTTTTTTAAATATTTTAATATCACATTATTAGTTATATATATGTAACTTATAAGTTATATTACTTTTCATATGTTAAAAATGCAATGAAAATACAAAAATGAAATCTTTATTACGAGAAGAACAACAGTTAAACTGGACATTCAATGCTTAGGCTCTAAAGCAGCGGATCCTGCAGCTGTGTGCCGGCACTCTTAAACACAACTGAACTGACCCTGGTTTGTTCCAGAACAATAATATTGATAATAATGAAAAACAATCATGTTAAACAATAACTCGTGGAAAAAGAGGGTGAGGGAAATTAGCCTACTTAACAATTAGGCTACTTAACAAAGCCTCATAAAAATAACTTGTAGCTCACAGACATAGAGCGGGTGCATCAGCATTGACATTAACCAGGATTGGACTTGCACTGTTCAAGTGGTAGGCTACATCATTTGTGTTGTGGACGAGTTGTACTTATATACGGCTTTGCAGTCCATTCCATCTCCTTTTCCAGCAGGGGGCAGGCTTTATGTTATTCACAACCAATGGAAGCATCTGCCTTACTGTGGACAGTTAAACCAGATGCCAGATCCAACCTGGCTTTAGATTGCTTCACTACAGTTTGCCAACATTTTCACACTTGTCTCGATAGAATGTCCACCTTTTCAAAACTCTTCATACAGTCCACTTTACCAACACACATCTGAGCACCTCAGTTAACATTTGCTGGAAAATGCACTACAGCCACCAAAAGTCTTCATACTTCATACAAAAGTCTACATAAAATTACTAATGCCGCCGTAACTACAGCACATGCTGTCACTCAGCATGACAACAATAGCGGTCAATGTGCCATGAACACAAAAACAGAAACAATTTGAAACAAAACACATAAAATATAACTTTTCTCATACAGTTTGACAGATCCACTTTGTTACACATGTTATGTGTATTATGTATTATATACATTTGGAGTGAATATTGCAATACCAAACTATGTGACATGTTTATGTATTGGTGGACCTCTGGCAATAGATGAAAATTGCATATACAGTGATTGATTTAATATTTCTCTGTATCTGTGTAAACTGAGGGAATCTGTAGAGTTACAAGAACAGTGGCTGTTTCCTAAAGGCATACTGCTGTACTACTTACTGTAACACATAAGACATGGGAAGTACCACTGCGAGAATTCTTTGTATCAAGACACTGTAATGATGGCTCCGTTATTTAAACCAGTATAGTAGTAAAATGTTTACACACTTTCTGTGTAGTCTATGAGTATGGCAGAAGTGGTTTTACTATGTTTTGTAATTGACAGGATTCTGTCAGTGTAGTTTATTTTGGAACAGAAATGAACAGAAATACAATGTGTATACTAGTGCACCATGTTAGCTTGTCTCATGGTCCTGCATATTGCACTGCAAAAAAGTCAGTTGGCTTTACTGAGTGGGTATTACATGGGTATTACATCACTTGAGGTTCTAATGTCCCACTACAAAACATAATACATGAAGATCTACAATAGCATAAACAGGGCAAATATGTGAATAGAGTTGAGTGTAGATTGATTGAATACAGTGTATATTATTTCTTTTAGGTTTTGACTTCACAGTTAACTGTTTTGAAAAGATTATCTAAATGTCTGCAAAACGTGCTGTAGTTGTACATCATTTTGTTGGAGGTGAAAATTCACTAGGAGAAGTATTCATGAATTTCAGATGAATTGGTGACTGAATGCATTTGTCCTAAATCAGTGTAAAAGAAAACATTGTTTGGCTCCTTTAACCTGTGGATGTTGTGAAAGTTTTAAGAGTTTTGCTGAAGTAAACGTTGAGACAAGTGTAAAAATGATTGGCAAAAATTGTAATAGATGGGAGGTCAGATAGAGAGGTCAGACAGACAGACAGACAGACAGGGAGGTGAACAGACAGACAGTGAGAAGTGTAATCTACATCCTTGTGTGAAATGATCGAAAAAAAATAATTAGGAAAAATGGTTCTTTAAACTAGAGACACAACCCTGAGATGAGGAGTTGTGGTCAAAAGATTTCATAGTGTGGCCAACGACTGACAACACTCAACACTCCATCATCAAATGGTTTCTATGTGTGACAGTTTGTTTTTCTTACAGAACTCACCCTTCTTCAGTCAGCAGAGCACGGCCACGCTTGCTGAGGTGTAAGTTTTTACTGTTTAATCACTAACTGTGTTGGGGATTGTTCTCGGAATTACATTTATAGATAAGGTATGATTGGATGAGTGTGTGTGTGTGTGTGTGTGTGTGTGTGTGTTCTTTTCATTTTTTACTGTGTATTTACTACTGTTCACAAAACAGTTATAGCATGGTATGCTTGTGTGTGTGTTGTGGTCTACAGTAGTCTACATTCTTACAGCTAGTGTTACGATAAAACAAGCATGTAGCTTGTGATCACACATAAAGCATATTTTGGTTATATACTAAGGTGTATATGATGTTAAGCAATTATTACTCAGATAGTTAGTAGCTCAAAGTTCAAGATCTTTAAAGTTATTTAACATTTTTCAAAAACACAAGCACACACACACACATTCAAAAACTCAAGGCATGACACACAAGCAAACATACTGACACACACACACACACACACACACACACACTGTCATGGCTTAGGGGAAACCATGACAATGACACAAAGGCAGGTATTATAAATATTAAAATATTAAAATTTTAATACATCAACATTTAGATCAACATAAAAATGCCAGGCTTTAGGTGGGTAAGCTAAACTATATGTACGATACTATTCTACATGTACTATCTGTAAACCCTTTTTCTGAAATTTAGGAGGTGCGTACATCTCTGATCATGACAGAAGAAGTATATGTGTCTGTGTGTGTGTTGCTCTGCTTCCAGTCCTGTTTGTGTGTGTGTTTGTATGTGTGTGTGTGTGTGTGCTGCTCTGCTCTTCTGCCAGTCCTGTTTGTGTGTGTGTGTGTGTGTGTGTCTGTGTGTGTGTACTGCTCTGCTTCCAGTCCTCGGTGTGTGTGTGTGAGTGTCTGTCTGTGTGTGCTGCTCTGCTACCAGCCCTGTGTGTGTGTGTTTGTGTGTGTGTGCTGCTCTGTGTGTGTGTGTGTGTGTGTGTGTGTGTGTGTGCACTGCTCTGCTTCCAGTCCTGTGTGTGTGTGTGTGTGTGTGTGTGTGTGTGCTCCTCTACTGCCAGTCTTGTGTATGTGTGTGTGTGTGTGTTTGTGTGTGTGCTGCTCTGTTGCACACCCTATGTCTGTGTGTGTGTGTGTGTGTGTGTGCTCCTCTACTGCCAGTCTTGTGTATGTGTGTGTGTGTGTGTTTGTGTGTGTGCTGCTCTGCTGCACACCCTATGTCTGTGTGTGTGTGTGTGTGTGTGTGCTCCTCTGCTGACAGTCCTGTGTGGGTCTGTGTGTGTGTGTGTGTGTGTGTGTGTGTGTGTGTGTGTGTGTGTGTGTGTGTGTGTGTGTGTGCTCCTCTACTGCCAGTCCTGTGTATGTGTGTGTGTCTGTGTGTGTGTCTGTGTGTGTTGCTCTCCTGCCAGTCCTGCATGTGTGTTTGTGTGTGTTGCTCTGCTGCCAGCTCTGTGTGTGTGTGTGTGTGTGTGTGTGTGTCTGTGTGTGTGTGTTGCTGTGCTACCTGTCCTGTGTGTGTGTGTGTGTGTGTGTGTGTGTGTGTGTGTGTGTGTGTTGCTCTGTTGCCAGTCCTGAGTGTGTTTGTGTGCTGCTTTGCTGCCAGCCGTGTTTGTGTGTGTTTGTGTGTGTGTGTGTGTGTCTGTGTGTGTGCACTGCTCTGCTTCCAGTCCTGTGTGTGTGTGTGTGTATGTGTGTCTGTGTGTGTGCACTGCTTTGTTTCCAGTCCTGTGTGTATGTGTGTGCGTGTGTGTGTGTTTGCTCCTCTACTGTCAGTCTTGTGTGTGTGTGTGTGTGTGTGTGTTTGTGCGTGTGTTGCTCTGCTGCCAGCCCTATGTTTTCTGTGTGTGTGTGTGTGTGTGTGTATGTGTGTGTTGCTCTACTGCCAGTCCTGTGTGTGTGTGTGTGTGTGTGTGTGTGTGTGTGTGTGTGTGTGTGTGTGCAGCTGTGCTGCCAGTCCTGTGTGTGTGTGTTTGTGTGTGTTGCTCTACTGCCAGTCCTGTGTGTGTGTGTGTGTGTGTGTGTGTGTCTGTGTGTGCAGCTGTGCTGCCAGTCCTGTGTGAGTGTTGAAAGTAGAGTGTCGAGAGGTCTCGGAGTGATGGCACACGAGTACAGGAGGAGGCAGAGATTGCGTTTTGCTGTTTATTTAGAGCACCAGTAAAAAAAACAGTGAGCCAGTGACAAAAAGAAAAATATACCAAAACAAAAATGTAGGAAAATATATGTGTATACACTATTTCCACTGTTTACCAAAACAAATAGGCTATGAGAAGCCAAAACAAAACAGCAAAAAAAAAACAATTAGCCAAAGGCTCACAATGCAAAAGTTCAAGTTCGCAAAACACAAACTACTCACACGACTGTTGTCAAGGTAGCTCTTCCACAACTGAGAAACATCCCTGTTATAAGGGGTACCTGCGCGCACCCTACAGGTGGACCATTCCACTGACAGCGTAAGCACAGGGGTGTTTCAGGTATTCAGACATGAATTCTGGATTGCAATGTTTAACATGGTACCACATGCATACAAGTAATATCAGGCCTTTCATAATATAATAACAAACATGTATATGAACAGTGATCATCATCTCAAACCCTCGGACAGTCAATTAATTTCGCGAGGGTGCAACCATGCCCGCTCGCGAACGCGAATGTGCCTAACAATATAGCCTCCTCAGAATAGAGACGCACTCTCCTTAACACGACGTGGAAGCGCTGCCAACAAGACAACCGGTTTTTAAACAACGCTAGACAAACATTTGCTAATGTTCTTAAACATGCACGAGACCAGCGATTTGCACAGGAGATGCAAAGCTTTGTAATGAAGATGTTTTTTAAATAAACCAGGCTTGTAAGTGAAACGGAGTTCTGTGTTGTGATTTGTGAGTGCGTGGAAATGTTTGTACTCATGAAATGTTTGCTGCGGTTTCAACAATGTGTGCACCCGTGTTTAGCCACAAACAAAGCAATACAGAGCACAGCAGTTAGCAATTCACACGCAGTGATTAAGGTAACTCACATTCACATCAGAAAACCAGGGCAAGGAAAGTTTGAATGAGGAGATGGCGATGTGTGCGTTTAATGGCGGCTGCATAGGACGCCGTGGTGACGCGCTTACCATGCGCGGCATCACAGTGTGTGTGTGTATATGTGTGTGTGTGTCTGTGTGTCTGTGTGTGTGTGTTTGTCTGTGTCTGTGTGTGTGTGTTTGTCTGTGTCTGTGTGTGTGCACTGCTCTACTTCCAGTCCTGTGTGTGTGTGTGTGTGTGTGTGTGTGTATGTGCTGCTCTGCTCCCAGCCCTATGTCTGTGTGTTTGTGTGTGTGTGTGTGTGTGTGTGCTCCTCTACTGCCAGTCCTGTGTGTGTTTGTGTGTGTGTGTGCATGTGTTGCTCTGCTGCCAGCCCTATGTTTTCTGTGTGTGTGTGTATGTGTGTGTTGCTCTGCTGCAAGCTCTGTGTGTGTGTGTGTGTGTGTGTATGTGCTGCTCTGCTGCCAGCCCTATGTCTGTGTTTTTGTGTGTGTGTGTGTGTGTGCTGCTCTACTGCCAGTCCTGTGTGTGTGTGTGTTTGTGTGTGTGTGTGCTTGTGTTGCTCTGCTGCCAGCCCTATGTTTTCTGTGTGTGTGTGTGTGTTGCTCTGCTGCAAGCTCTGTGTGTGTGTGTGTGTGTGTGTGTGTGTGTGTGCTGCTCTGCTGCCAGCCCTATGTCTGTGTGTTTGTGTGTGTGTGTGTGCTCCTCTGCTGACAGTCCTGTGTGTGTTTGTGTGTGTACGTTTGTGTGTGTGTGTGTGTGTGTGTGCTCCTCTACTGCCAGTCCTGTGTGTGTGTGTGTTGTGTGTGTGTGTGTGTGTGTGTGTGCTTGTGTTGCTCTGCTGCCAGCCCTATGTTTTCTGTGTGTGTGTGTGTGTTGCTCTGCTGCCAGCCCTATGTCTGTGTGTTTGTGTGTGTGTGTGTGCTCTGCTGACAGTCCTGTGTGTGTTTGTGTGTGTACGTTTGTGTGTGTGTGTGTGTGTGTGTGCTCCTCTACTACCAGTCCTGTGTGTGTGTGTGTGTGTGCTCCTCTACTGCCAGTCCTGTGTGTGTTTGTGTGTGTGTGTGTGTGTGTGTGTATGTGTGTGCTCCTCTACTGCCAGTCCTGTGTGTGTTTGTGTGTGTGTGTGTGTGTGTGTGTGTGTGTGCGTGTTGCTCTGCTGCCAGCCCTATGTTTTCTGTGTGTGTGTGTATGTGTGTGTTGCTCTTCTGCAAGCTCTGTGTGTGTGTGTGTGTGTATGTGCTGCTCTGCTGCCAGCCCTATGTCTGTGTGTTTGTGTGTGTGTGTGTGTGTGTGTGTGTGTGCTCCTCTACTGCCAGTCCTTTGTGTGTTTGTGTGTGTGTGTGTGTGTGTGTGTTGCTCTGCTACCTGTCCTGTGTGTGTGTGTGTGTGTTTGTGTGTGTGTGCTGCTCTGCTGCCAGTCCTGAGTGTGTGTCTGTGTGTGTGTGTGTGTGCTCCTCTGCTGACAGTCCTGTGTGTGTTTGTGTGTGTGTGTGTGTGTGTGTGTGTGTGTGTGTGTGTGTGCTCCTCTGCTGACAGTCCTGTGTGTGTTTGTGTGTGTGTGTGTGTGCTCCTCTACTGCCAGTCCTTTGTGTGTTTGTGTGTGTGTGTGTTTGTGTGTGTGTTGCTCTGCTGCCAGCCCTATGTTTTCTGTGTGTGTATGTGTGTGTTGCTCTGCTACCAGTCCTGTGTGTGTGTGTGTGTGTTGCTCTGCTACCTGTCCTGTGTGTGTGTGTGTGTGTGTGTGTGTGTGTGTGTGTGTGTGTGTGTGTGTGTGTGTGTGTGTGTGTTGCTGCTCTGCTGCCAGTCCTGAGTGTGTTTGTCTGCTGCTCTGCTGCCTCCCCCTGTGTGTGTGTGTGTGTGTGTGGTGTGTGGGTGTGTTCTTCTGCTGACAGTCCTGTGTGTGTGTGTGTGTGTGTGTGTGTGTGTGTGTGTGTGTTTGTGTTTGTGTGCTGCTCTGCTGCCAGTCCTGTGTGTGTGTGTGTGTGTGTGGTGTGTGTGTGTGTTTGTGTGTGTATGTTGCTCTTCTGCCAGTCCTGAGTGTGTTTGTGTGCTGCTCTGCTGCCAGTCCTGTGTGTCTGTGTGTGTGTGTGTGTGTGCGTGTGTGTGTGTGTGTGTGGTGTGTGTGTGTGTGTGTGTGTGTGTGTCTGCGGGTTCCGACGAAGCTATATCGCCCTTTTCCACTGCGTGGATGTGTGTTTGTGCTGCTCTGCTGCCAGTCGTGTGTGTTTGTTTGTGCGTGTGCGCGTGTGTGTGTGTGTGTGTGTTGCTCTATCTGCCAGCCCTATGTGCGTGTGTTTGTATGACTGTGTGTGTGTGTGTGTGTGTGTGTGTGTGCGCTGCTCTGCCGCCAGTCCTGTGTGTGCGTGTTGCTCTTCTGCCAGCTCTGTGTGTGCGTATGTGTGTGTGGTTATGTGTGTGTGTGCTGCTGTGCTGTCAGTCTTTAGTGTGTTTGTGTGTGTGTTGCTCTTCTGCCAGTTCTGTGTGTGTGTGTGTGTGTGTCCTCTGCTGCCAGTCCTGTGTGTGTGTGTGTGCTGCTCTGTAGCCAGCTCTATGTGTGTGTGTGTGTGTGCACGTGCACGCGCTGCTTTGCTGTCAGTCTCTTGTGTCTTTGTGTGTGTGTGTATGTGTGCTGTTCTGCTGCCAGTCCTTTGTTTGTGTGTGTGTGTGTGTGTGTGTGTGTGTGTGTTGCTCTGATACCAGCCGTGTGTGTGTGTTATGTTTGGTTTGTTGTGTGTGTGTGTGTGTGTGTGTGTACGTGTGTGTGTACGTGTGTGTGTGTGTGTGTACGTGTGTGTGTGTGTGTCCCTTCCCATATTCTGATGAGGATGTTTCTCTTCTCTCCTCTTGTCTGCAGATGCCTGTAAACTCACACTGGACCCAAACACAGCACACAGAAATCTCTCTCTCTCTGAGGGGAACAGAAAGGTGACATGTGTGAGAGAGGTGCAGTCGTATCCTGACCACCCAGAGAGATTTGACTCCTGTCCTCAGGTGTTGTGTAGAGAGGGTCTGTCTGGACGCTGCTACTGGGAGGCTGAGTGGAGTGGGGATGATGGGGCTCGTATAGCTGTGGCCTATAAAAGCATCAAGAGGAAAGGGGAGAGTGATGATGTCATAATGGGCTGGAATGCCAAGTCCTGGAGTCTGTTCTGCTCTCCTCACAGATACTCTGTCAGTCACAATAATAAACTCACCGTCATACCTGCCCCCTCCTCCGGCTCCAGAAGAGTAGGAGTTTACCTGGACTGGCCGGCCGGCACTCTGTCCTTCTACAGCGTCTCCTCTGACACACTCACACACCTGCACACGTTCCACTCCACATTCACTGAGCCCCTCTATCCAGGGTTTAGGGTTTATTATTCTGACTCCTCAGTGTCCCTGTGCCAGATCACATGAGCTCCTCCTCCAACAGGTACGTCCACCTGTCACCTGCTCATACCGTTTTCATATTCATGTTTATGTCTCTCTCTCTCTCTCTCCCTCTTTATCCATCTGTCTTGACTTTTCTCTCTTTTCCCTCTGCTCTCCCTCTTTCTCATCCTCCCAGTCCTCCTTGTCCTCTGCCCCATCTCCCTCCCCCCTTTTTTTCTCTCTTTTTCTCTCTCCCCTTCTCTTCCTCATTCTTACATCTTTCTCTTCCTCCTCTTCCTTTTTCTCTGCCTCCTCTCATTCCTATCCTTATTTCTCTCTCCTCTTCTCCCATTCTCCTCCTCCTCTCCATTTCTCCCCATTTCTCGTTTCCCTCTTATTTGCATCCCTCTATTCTGTAATTTCTTCCTTTTTCTTTTTTTACTTCTTCTCCTACTTTCTCCCTGGTTTCATCTTTCTCTTCTCTCTCTATCCCTCTATCTGTCCATCCTGCCTTTTCTCTTACTCCTCCTAGTTGTTTTCTCCCCCTCCTTTCTCCTCTCCTCTTCCCTTCTTTTTCTTTTTCCTCTGCTACCCCTCCCTCTTTCTTCCCTCCACAACTCTACTCTCTTCCCTTTTTTCTATTCTTCCTTCCCTCTTTCTGAACCCACCCCTCCTGAGTGTCTCTCCCCTCCTTCTCTTCTTAACTCCATTTCTCCTTTTCTGTCCTTCTCTCTTTCTCTTTTCTTTTGTCTTTTCCATCCCTCTGGTCTCTGTCATCTCCTCTGCCCCCCCCCCCTCTCTCTCTCTGTCTCTCTACTCTGCTGCTAGTCCTGTGTGTTCCATCCTTTCCCCCCCTCCTTCCTTCCTTCCTTCCTCCTTTCTATCTTCCTCTCTTTCTTATCCCTCTGTCATCTCCTCCTTTGTCCATCCCATCTCTCTTTTTGCTCCATCTGTCTCTCCTTCCTCTCCTCCTCTCTCTTCCCCAATACATTCATATATCAGCAAATCTGGCTGCCAGTCCTGTGCGTGCATGCGTGCATGGTACAATGTGATGTGGTGTGTCTGTGTGTGTGTGTGTGTATGTAAGTAAAGTAAGTAAATGTAATTTATAAAGCACATTTAAAAAAGCTTTCGCTGACCAAAGTGCTGTGCAGAGAGTGACTAAGAGATCAGAGACATAATGCAGACATAAACATGATACACTATAAGCTAAGAGATCAGAGACATAATGCAGACATAAACATGATACACTATAAGCTAAGAGATCAGAGACATAATGCAGACACAAACATGATACACTATAAGCAAGAGGCATGTAAAGAAACAAGTAGTGCCAGCAATAGAAGAATGAGCACAGAGAACACAGAGATTCATTTTAGAGCACTGTGTGTGTGTGTGTGTGTGTGTGTGTGTGTGTGTGTGTGTATGTGTGTGTGTGTGTGTTTTGGGCAGTCTCCGATTTCCTAGTTATTTCTGTGTCTCATTTCTCTCTTCCTGATCTTCCAGTGTTGTCCCTCCTCTCTCCATCATCTCTGTGAGACACCTTAATAAAGTTACCTGCTTCTTCCTTGGAGTGGACCATAACCTGGACTGGACTGACACACACACACACATATACACACACACACATACACACACACACACACACACACACACACACAGACACACACACACACACATACACACACATTCACAGAGCCCTTTTAAGGTGTGGGTTTATTATAGGACCTCAGTGTCCCTGTGCCAAATCACATGCAGATCACTGCAGGATCACCAGAATCACACACAGAGTCCAGTTCATTCTCAAGTGATGATAAAATGCTATGAAACTACTGATATGTGTGTTTTGTTTATACCACTGCTCTGGTACCACTGGTATGCAAATATAAATATATATATTTTTTTTCCTATTATTTTGTATAGACCTATTCTTTTTAAAACTGAAATAGTGGTTTTACACTGTCTGTCTGTTTGCCAGTGTAAAAATATCACATCAGAATAAAATGTTTTAACCAATAATGTTATTGATGAGTCGTTATTGTTGGTGTTTGTTTAGTATTTACCATAGCAATCTGTGACTAGATACATTCCATAGATTCCATACAGTTTACCTCTTCCAATGAGTCGACACTCTAAGCACAGTGACCAAGGTCATCTTCCCATCCAGTGTATGAGATGAGTGCATGATTGCAGAAAAAAATGTTGGGCCCCCCAAACATTGATTGTAATATTAGAATGTTCTCTGGGTCCCCCTGTCAGTCCCAGGCCCTTAGAATCACCCTGCCTCTTTCCCTCTTGGCAGCTCCAGTGCTGTAGTCTGCAGGTAGGTGAGTGAAGATGTGAGTTTGTCTCTAGAGAGTTTTTGCAGGCAGCCAGGTGTTTTATTTCAGGTTTAGATAGAAAGCTGCCTCGGTGGCTCCTCTCAGATCATCTGCATCATGTTTTCTCTTCAAACAAGACATCTAGCCAGGCTAGTAGCACCTTAGATTAATGTTGGATTTCACTACACAACTACGGCAGGTTACTCTCCAAAGACTCTGGTTTCCCCAACTAGATTTTCCAACTTTTCTAGTTATATAAGTGTCCTTATATTTATACAGTATAGTTTGGCAACTGCTCTAGTTATATAAGTGTCCTTATATTTATACAGTATAGTTTGGCAACTGCTCTAGTTATATAAGTGTCCTTATATTTATACAGTATAGTTTGGCAACTGCTCAGTGGATGGCAGGTGGCACAAAACAGGATTGTCAGAGTGGCATGAAAATGTATTGGGCTTGAACTTCCTTGTTTTATTGATATATACAAGACACACCTGAAAATTGGACTGAAGATGGTTAAAGACTCTTCTCATCCAATGGCTTTTTCAGGCAAACCTCTCATCCAATGGCCTTTTCTGGCAAACCTTTTTGAGGCAAAAGGTTGAAAAGTATCCAGATCCAGCAGATATCCTCAGGACATGAGGACCTCTACTCTTCTGACTGTCCTCCCTGTTGAGCTCAATAGGAAACTTGCAAGATAACAGCACTGATGGCATTTAATGGAAGTATCAGAAGTATTGAAATATGTAAACAATTACATTAAAACAGATTTGTAACAATGATGTTTAAAATGTCCTGGGAGAGCTTTCTGCCTTTACCCAACACCTTAGCCAAAAATGTTATGTTTATTTATCCAGAAGGAACGTACGGTGTCCAGTAGCTTATACACAACATACACAGGCACATAGACACATGACATTAAGTTAAAGGACAAGTTTTTTTTTAGTTTGTAAAGACATGAGACTCTCCGAGTGGTCAGTAATGTTCGCTGATACGCTGACAAAATTGGCTGCAAACTGTATGGTTTCCAACAGGTGACAATTCATTCACAATTGTGGGCCTTTTTTTTTTTTTTCAAACTCCTCACACCCGTATCCTTCCGCCTAAGCGTTTGAAGCAATAATAAGTAAAGTAAATAAGTAAGTAAAAAGTAATGATGGAAGTCACACTTTGCAATGATTTTTGTGTCAGCGTATCAGTGAACATTACTGACCACTCTGTGAGTTTCATGTGTTTTAGGAAAGATTGCAGCTCTGCACCTATGCAACCATTCTGTAGGTGTGGGGGGGATTAATTGGCTGCTGGTTCATTATTCAGTCTATGTTGTATCAAACTTTCTGGTTCTTTTTCCTACAGACACAGTGACCTGGAACAACAGGGCTATTGGTTGATTCACACTGAATTTCTCCTTTAAGTCTGTAACCACAGACATTCAGTCTTTGAGTGTAACTGTCAACACGCTTACTGTGTGACTGCAGGCACACAGCATTGGTTTGTTAAAGCATTGTTAGTCTGTCACTCTCTCTCTTTCTCTCTCTCTCTCTCTTGCTTTCTCTTTCTTTCTCAGTCTCTCTCTTCTGGATGATGAGGTAAGATGGATCTCAGCCCTCTTACTGTAATTGTGTTTTGACTTTTTGACCTGGTACAACAGCAACTGCACAACTGACTGGTAGTAATCAGAAACCCAATGGTCTACATATATCTTGGGTTCAACATGATTGCGACTACATTCCCAGCATGTTAATGTGCATGTGCTGTTGTATCTCATGCATGCAAGTGCTTCTTTGTTTTGCTGAACTGACAGCAGTAAGGAAATGTGCAGTGTGTGCATCTATGGGTACAACAATGTGGGGGTTGTGGTCTTCCAGTGACTCTCCAGCAGCATTTTACAAAAACAATGTTTTCATGTGATGCCCCATTACAAGGCCAATGTAGAACTGTTTGCTGATCCTGTTACAAAGACATCTGTGTGACTTGGGGACGGTGATAAGATTTTTCACATGAAAGGCAGGAAATGAACAGCCTTGACAGGACAGGACAGGACATGTGGTTTCCCCTGAGGCTGCTTCTCACATTACAGGTGAAAGTAGCGCACATGCTATTATGGAAGGTTTTGGTCACAGCTGCATGAAAAATATCACGTACAAAATGATGGGGTAGCCAATCAGAACGTAGATTTTATGTTTCCCTTTTCTTTCCGTGAGCTAAATTTCGTCAAGAATGATCAGTATAGTCTTCACAAGCTCCTGCTTAACTTCCACCCTGAGCTAAAGGAGCTGAAGGATGGCGAAGAATACAAATACTGTCAAGTTCTGTTCATCTTTGATGGTTTGGATGAGAGTCAGTGGACACTGAATTTTAAACAGAACATGAGCTTATCTGATGTTAAACAAACGTCGTCGGTGGATATTCTGATAGCAAGCCTCATTCAGGGAACTCTGCTTCCCTCTGCACACATCTGGATAACCTCACGACCAGCAGCAGCTTATCAGATCCCTGCTCAGTACATTGATCAGATAACAGAAATTATTGGATTCAGTAACCCACAGAAGGAAGAGTACTTCAGGAGGAGAATCAGTGACGAGAATCAGGCTAACAGAATCATCACACACATTAAGGCATCAAGGACTCTCCACATCCTTTGCCACATTCCAGTGTTCTGTTGGATTTCAGCCACTGTGCTTCAGGAAATTCTGAAACAAGACCACACCCAGGAAATCCCCAAAACTCTGACTGAGATGTTCATTCATTTCATATTTATCCAGACCACCAGGAAGAATCAGAGTGGCACTAACACAAATAAAGAAAGAACCCCAGAATATCATAAACAAATTCTATTGAAGTTGTCAGAATTGGCTTTCAAGAATCTGGAAAGTGGAAATATCATGTTTTACGAGGAAGACCTGAGAGAGTGTGGTATTGATGTCAATGAAGCCTCAGTGTACTCTGGCTTGTGCACTGAGATCTTTAAGGAAGGATTTGTGTTTCACCAGAGAAAGGTCTACAGTTTTGTACATCTGAGCATTCAGGAATTTCTGGCAGCTCTGTATGTGTTTCACTCATATGTGACTGAGAATCTTAAGCCACTGAGATCCCTCGTCAGCGAAGAACACAGAGGTAGATCTGTTTTATCTTCTCTTCAGTCAGCACTAGGATTGAAACCACAAATTCATGTGTTACTTAAGAGTGCAGTTGATATGGCTTTGAAGAAGAGGAATGGGAACCAGGATCTTTTCCTTCGCTTCCTTATGGGCATCTCTCTGGAGAGTAATCAGACACTTCTGCAAGCTCTCCTGAACAAAATATATAACACCTCAAAAAGCATTAAGGAAACATGTCAGTACATTAAGGCGCTCAACAGCGAAGGTCTCTCTCCTGAAAGCTACGTCACTCTTTTCCACTGCTTGTTTGAAATGAATGATCATTCTATTCACAAAGAAATCCAGAAAATTTTATCAGCTCCAAAGTACTTCGATCAGATGTTGTCTCCTGCTCACTGTTCAGCACTGGCCCACATATTTCTGATGTCTGAAGAGGTGCTGGATGAGTTTGACCTGAAGAAATACAACACATCAGATGAGGGACGCAGGAGACTGATCCCTGCTGTGAGGTGCTGCAGAAAGGCACGGTGAGTTTATGATGGAAATGCATAAATGATGATGTCCATGCCATGTCGTATTTATAGGTTAATAACTAACTGAAATTTTCAAGTCGGTCAGACTGTTTGTCACAGAACAACACTAAGACAGAGCTGTGGTTGTCAGTTTGTTATGAAGACACATTAACTGACTGCTCATATCTTAGGTTTTGACAAAGCATGTAAATCCACCTCTTAACACTAAATTAACACTAAATAAAGTTGTTTCTGGTGTGGATTTGTATTTGCTTGTTTATTGAGAAACTACAACATACCATTCCATTGCACATATCCCTTGTATTTATTCACTCTATGTCTGATCCACTAATATTCCACTAATATTTTACCTTTTCATACTGCTGTGCAGGCTTGCTGACTGCAAACTCACAGATAAGTCCTGTGGAATTGTGGCTACTCTCCTGCAGTCACCAAACTCCCTGATAGAACTGGACCTGAGTCACAATGACCTGGGAGATTCTGGAGTTCAGCTTCTCACTAAGGGACTGTCTAGTTCCCACTGCAAACTGCAGACATTAAGGTTGGTGTTAAACTGTCTTTATCGTAATGTGATTTTATCATGAGGGTTATAGCATTTACAGCTGAAAAAGGGAAACAACTGCCAATTTTTTAGTCATGGATAATTGATGCTTGACTGCTGGTCTGTAAGGTGGTCTATAAGGACGGTTCATTTCCCAGCAATGACAATTCCATAATAGGTCTCAGAGATTCCAAAGTTAAATTCCACAGTAGGCCTCAGACATTCCAAAGTTCAATTCCATAGTAGGCCTCTGAGATTCCGAAGTTCAATTCCATAGTAGGCCTCTGAGATTCCAAAGTTCAATTCCACAGTAGGCCTCAGAGATTCTGAAGTTCAATTCCATAGTAGGCCTCTGAGATTCCGAAGTTCAATTCCATAGTAGGCCTCTGAGGTCCTGTACACTTTAAGTTGGGTAAATTCTACTTCACATACATACATACATGATATTGTGCCCCATTCTCACTGTCATTTGTTCAATTTTGTCAACTCTCTTGAAGACTTACTGACTGTAAACTCACACATACATCCTGTGAGAATGTGGCTTCAGTTCTACAGTCATGTAACTTCTTGACAGAGCTGGAAGTAAATACCAATGACCTGGGAGATTTTGGAGTTCAGCTTCTCTCTAAGGGACTGTCTAGTCCCCACTGCAAACTGCAGAAAATAAGGTTGGTGTTACACTTTTCTACAATTTTTATGTATAATTTATAAATATTGTCATGTTCCATAATTTAATAAAAATCTCTTCCAGACTCTCTGACTGCAAACTCTCAGATAGGTTCTGTGGAATTGTGGCCTCAGTTCTACAGTCACCAAACTCCCTAATAGAGTTGGACCTGAGTAGCAATGACCTAGGAGATTCTGGAGCATATCTCCTCTCCAAAGGACTGTATAGTTCTTACTGCAAAATGTTTACATTAAGGTGAGATCATAATGTTTTGTCATGAATGTCCCCATCATTTTTAAGGATTGCAGAATACTAGTAAAATATCTATTGTCAGCACAGTGGTAAAGCAGTACTAAAAATCCTACCCTGATTGCATCATTGCACTATAGGTTATGATAGGTGTTTGACTTACTGTAGAGGTTAAAGGATAATGCAGTATTATACTTTAATCCAAATGTGTCGCAGATTTGCTAACTGCAAGCTCACAGAAAAGTCCTGTGAGATTGTGGCTTCCAGTCTACAGTCACCAAACTCCCTGATAGAACTGGACCTGAGTCACAATGACCTTGGAGATTCTGGAGTTCAGCTTCTCTCTAAGGGACTGTCTAGTTCCTACTGCAAACTGCAGACATTAAGGTGAGTGGTAGATGCGTCTTTATTGTCGTTCATTCCTGATTAGTAATGATTAGTAAACATTATGAAATATTGTAGAGCTGTTCAATTGTGGGGAAAAAAATAAATAATAATAAATATAATATATAATAAATTTCAGTTTTGAATATTGAAATAGCAATTATTTAACGTTTGAAAAGTTGGTAATTTAGTTTGGTTAGCTTACTTTCTTTTGTCCTTACTACCTGGCTCAGAGCAGGCAGGGCATAAAGGGGAAGCCACACCAATGTGTAATTAATGTACAAAAGTCAGCGAGTGTAAAGCAAACCAAAACTGTGGAATTAACTTGCTGCAGGACCATGCATACGTGTACACATCATGGCTGTCATACGTATTCTGCAGTCGTTTAGTGCTAGGATGCGCAAGTTGTCGAACACGACGCGTCCGCAAGATGCAATACAAACTAACAAGAAAGAAGGGGGCAATCGCGTGAAAAAAGTCACCGCAAGATTCACGTAATACCTGTCACACTGGCTTTTGCCCAATTTCCAGATCTGATATTGCTGTGGTCTTCCCCAAATAGAAACAACCATTATCAAAACCACTATCGTGTGTTTTGACTGCGTAATGCCGCAGCAAGTCTGAACAGTAGGTCGCAGGACGGCTCATGCGCTTACGCTTGGTCTAACAGCAAGTGAATTCCAGCCTTAAGTTGGCCATAAAGGAATGGAGTACAAAAAGGCTACTGAAATAAAGTGAAGGGTGCAGCCAGCCCTGCAGCAGGCGAATAGCCAGGAGAAAGAGGCCTGACAGCCTAATTAGTCCAGATTTTAATAGGCTTTAATTACGTTGGCAGTTAACCCATGTCATCAGAACCGAGAGCACCCCCTGCAGGCCAAAATGATTACAAGACAATACAAACCAGAACAGTATGAGTGACAAACATGAATGCTGGGGTGTCACACTTTGATCATGTGTTGGTAGTTTCAACACAGATATTTTAGAACTATGGTATTCGTCTATCATGTGGAGAATTCTTTAGGAGGAGAGAGGTCTGCTCAGGAAGACGACAATTTTTTTTCCACTGTTTTATGATACAAATAACAAAAAAATGTAATCTAAACAGCAACTTACACTTAACCTAGCTGTTTAGATTACATATTTTTTCCCTCTCTCCCAGGCTCTCTGATTGTCTCATCTCAGAGGAGGGTTATGTTTGTCTGACTTCAGCTCTGACATCAAACCCTCCCATCTGAGAGAGCTGGATCTGACCACAAACCATCCTGGAGAATCTGCACTGAAGCTGTTGTCTGCCAGACGGGGGGATCCCGCCTGTAACCTGGGACACTTAAGTATGTTTAGTAAGAAACCTATTGCACACTGGAGAAAATCTCACAGTGGACAGTGGAGCCCATATTCAACGTAGTGACCCGTTTTCAAAGTTGTATTTCAATAGCTGTTTTACCCTGAAGCAACATTTTATCCAGTAAAGCCTGCACATTTTTAAATGGTCCCTTTAGTAATAGGGAGTAGCAGGAACAATGTTTACTAGTAGGAATGATGCAAAATTACATACAGGCAGGGAAGTGACAGACAGGGAGGTGAACAGACAGGGAGGTGAACAGAGAGGGAGATGAACAGACAGGGAGGTGACAGACAGGGAGGTGAACAGACCGACATACAACATAATGTTTAATTTATTTAGAGCTGTACAGTGGAAGGGGGACCTCACTAAACACCATTAATGTAGGCTACAATAACCTTTATGCAAATTATTTGGAAGAAAATGGAAAGAAGTTTCTATTTGAAAAACAGCACACACATACACACTGACACACACACACACACACACATATGCACAAACACAAAGACAATAAATCCCATGGGCAGTGTGAAGTTGTGGAAAATTGATGTTGTGTGTGTGTGTGTGTGTGTTTTTCCAGAGCTGACCATGCTTCGTTAGACAGAGCACGGCCACGTTTACGGAGGTGTAAGTTTTTGTTGTTTTTCACTAGCTGTGTTGGATTGATTCATGGTATGCAATAATGACTGAATGTGTGTGTGTGTGCGTGTGTGTGTGTGTGTGTGTGTGTGTGAGCAGCAGCTGTCTCCCCAGTAACCTGATGAGGATGTTTCTCCCCTCTTCTTGTCTATGCAGATGCCTGTAAACTCACACTAGACCCAAACACCGCACACAGACTCCTCTCTCTCTCTGAGGGGAACAGAAAGGTGAGACGTTTGTGGGTGGAACAGTTGCATCCTCCTCACCTGCAGAGATTTGAATGCTGGTCTCAGGTGTTGTGTAGAGAGGGTCTGTCTGGACATTGCTACTGGGAGGCTGAGTGGAGTGGGGATGAAGGGGTTCGTATAGCTGTGGCCTATAAAAGCATCAAGAGGAAAGGGGGGAATGATGACATCCTGCTGGGAAATAATGACAAGTCCTGGAGTATACTGTGCTGTCCTGACATTTACTCTGCCAGGCACAATAATAAACGCGTCAATATAGACCTACCTGCCCTGTCTTCCGGCTCCAGAAGAGTAGGAGTGTACCTGGACTGGCCGGCCGGTACTCTGTCCTTCTACAGCGTCTCCTCAGACATACTCACTCACCTGCACACATTCCACTCCACATTCACTGAGCCCCTCTATCCAGGGTTTGGGGTTTATTGTGACTCCTCAGTGTCCCTGTGCCAGATCACATGAACTCCTCATGCTGCAGGAACATTAGAGCCACACACCCTTATCCACATGTCTGATGCTATGGACATACTGATATATTCTCTGGAACACTGGGTGGGTCTCTGTGGCATGGTTATCAGTTGGCTGAGGTCAGCATATAGTCCATTTTCAAGTCCATTGGAAACTTTACCTCACCCTTTGGCAGGAGTGCATTTTGGTTCAGCGTAAATAAAACAGTCTGACTCCCTAAGAAGGTCTTCCCCATTCTGGAGGTGTGGGCAGTTATACTGCGGTACCTTCTACCTGATAGCAGTAAGGAGAGGAGTGCATGGGACGGTTGTGTCGTGTGCTAAAACAATGCTCGCCGCTGCGTAGCCAGTGGCTGTCGTAAATGTCAG
>PYXC01002138.1:0-12200 GCA_015244755.2 Tenualosa ilisha | reverse complement strand
AGGGGCTTTTGACAGCCTTCAGACCTCACAGCCCATAACTCAGGTGGAGGCTTGGAGACACTGCTGTCTCCCCAGAGGAAAGAGGAGGAGAAGGGCTGGGGATAGAGAGGAGAGGAGAAATGGGGGGGGGTCAGTGGGGTTGGTGGTAGGTGGGGGGTGTTCACCATGTCAGCCTGGAATCCGACGGACTACAGGGGCCATGTGGCCCGGCTGGCGTCCGGCCCAGGGAGAGACGCCTCAGCAGCCTGAAGAAGGAGAATGCGTCCATCAATGACTATGAGAAACTTCGCTTCACGCACTTCGCTGCATTCCAGCTTCTCTCCTCGAGGGCCCATCAGGCAGTCAGTTATTTATGCCATAGCACGATTGCCCCACAATAGCCCCCTCCCCCTCCACATTCATCATTTCATTAAGGTTATTATCTTGGCAAATTGGGCAAATACACTACAATTTTGTGGCATAGCATTTTATTGTATTCCACCGCAGTTAATATGCGTGCGTTTTTGCCTTGTCTGTTCAGTATAATATTGGACTTGGATGACTCTTTTGATGTCAGGTCTGGAATGATTATATGCTCATGAACATGGTTCTGTGTGTGTGTGTGTGTGTGTGTGTGTGTGTGTGTGTGTGTGTGTGTGTGTGTTAGGGAGATGGATTAGACAAGAGGGTGGTGCATCACTACTTTTTTTTCTAAGGCTCGTGCAGTTGTGAGTGACACAGTAGATTTATGGCTAGAGATGTGGGCTTTGAATAAGACTTTCAGTAGTGAGGCGCTAGGAAGGTTCAAGTGAAAGCAGACTGGAAGGAGGAGATGCATAAAAAAGGACATTTCTGAAATAGTTGCTCTTAATTAGAAAATCAAAAACCATTCAGCACACTTGATCTGTCACCTCAGGCACCTTTGCGGGTTTAGACAAACATTTTGCCTTTTTTTTTTTTAAGCTGGGTGGGTGAATAGTTTCATCTGCATATTCCCTTTTGTTGTTATTCTTGACTTATCTCTTTTAATTTACATAGCATGTTTGCAAACATGATTATCATATAAAGGTGTCATAGATTGGATGAATGGAGTATTCTAGCAGGTTCTCTGATGTTAAAATAGAACGTATTCAACTTTGACTGAAGAAGGACAAGCTCAAGGGCAATTTCACAAGCCCAGTTACCTCTCTATATTTAGGCAAGGGACTAAGATGGTCTGTTTTGGCTAAATGGCGCCCTCTTCAGCAACCACAAATGAGCCAGGTATATTTTGTGTATATGACATCACAGCCAGGCTATGTTCTAATTTGCCCATTTTTAGTGGCTATTTCTAAGTTCAAGATTTATATATGATGGAGGGCACAACCATGTTTCATGTTCATACCAGCTCTGTGTCCAGTGACGATCTTTTAATTCAGCAAAGCCAAGGTGAAATCAGTTTTCCATTCTATGACCCCCTGTAAAGTGAAATATTAGATAACAGTTGTTTGTGAAGTTGTTGATAGACTTAAAAAAGTTATTCTAAAGCAAGATCTGGAAAGATTGTCAATCAATTGCCCAAGCCAAGTAATTAGAGTAAGTTTACAGACTCCTTGTTGTCTTGAGGTGTTTTTAATTTGCCTTTGAACTCGGCTTAGCAGTGGCTGGTGCAGGCGGCAGCTGGAAATAGCGTGTGACAGCGGCAGTGGTGCTAAGCAGCTTTTCTGCGCTGAGTCTTGAGCCGGGCCGGGGCGAGCAAAGCTCAGGTGACACTGGCATGCAAGGAAGCGTTCACTCCCTCCCTCCCTCCTTCAGCTCCGCTCTGCTCCGCTCTGCTCTTCGGGCTGTGATGTGACGGGACACGTCCGCTGGGCTCTGCTCCATAGGTAGTAGGCACATTTTAATTTGAGCCAGTCACTGGTGTAAAGTGAGACATTGTTTTCCATGGCCCTTGCAGTGGGCAGGGCGCTGGTGCAGGTGAAGTGGAAGGTAATTGGTGGAATACAGTTGGGATTAGAGTGCTGGAGGTCCCTGTGCGTTTGCCTCATTAGCTGAGTGGAAAAGTAGTGGTTTGCACCCGGAGGGCTGGATCTCGCCACGCCGGCCAGCGAGTTCCACTCATGCCCTCTCTAATCTTGTGATGCCTTTCTGCCGCTGCCTAGATGGACCCGGCCGAGTCCCCCGGTCAGCCAGCTCGGCCCAGTTCCCACGACCGCCTCTGGAGATGGCTCCCCAAGAAGCTTGCACTGGGCATGCTCGGAACAAGCCTGTTGCTGCTGCTGCTGTGCTCCCAGGTCCGCAGAAGCGTGAAGATGTCGGCCTGAGAAATCGTGTTTTATGGCACTGCTGTCACATATTCTGAGACTGCCTGAGCCAGATGGAGAGCGAGGGCCTCACCTAGTGCGTAAGAGGCACAGTCCTCACAACACAACACTATTATTATAGATCTCCTCCACAGAATGGAGAAAATCAATTTTCAAGACCCCTCTCCCTTCCCCCTCACTTTTCTTTGCCCTCGCTAAAGTGAAGGCATAACTAAAATCTGGCGTGTCAACCTGTGCAGGCGGAAGGCATAGAGTGGGTTGAATATTTTGGCTTAATACTTTGTCAGTAGTTTTATTAATTTATTATTTTTTGCTGACTTTTTTGTTTTTCTCTCTGTTTTGGTGGATAGTTTTTCCTGTCTTTGATTTTATTGTTTTTGTGGTAATTGTTCAGTGTTCAAATTAGTTCTGCTTACCCAGTTGTTAAGACCTTTTGTAAATAGTGAATGCTTATATTTTTATTCTGTGACCTAGTGTCAATTTTATGTTTGGAAATAGGCTTATAATTTGTTAATAGCATTCCTAGTGTAGTGGAATTTATGGATCCATTTGCTTGATGAAGAACTACTTTCCTAACAGTGCAAAATAAAAAAAAAAAGGATGAAATTATTGGATGATCCTGACCCATCAGTTGTAAAGTTACTTCAATAATGTCTATTTGTAGACACCCATGAAAATGTTCTATTCGGTGTTCGTCCACTCTCAATGAATCTGACTATACCTTTAATTCATAATTTAGGTAATTAGAGTAGCCTACAACCATTTACAGAACAGCAACATTCCGTAAAGTCGGAAATGGAGCTTTGCAAAGTAGCTTGAAATGAAATTGATTCGAGGGTACAAATGGCATGTCGCTTAGGTCATTCAGTGCCTCGCTGTTAGGCAGTTTTCTCCCGTACAGGCCACGAGAAGAATTCAATTTGACCATTAAGCTTCTTCCCTTTTATGGACAAGACCTCCCAATATAAAGAAGACGGGCACATTAAATCTCCTGCATAAATGGAAGATCAAAGTTAAAGGAAATGGAGAATGACAATCGTACAGATCGTGGAAAAAGTTCAAAAGAATGTGATAATCCAATTTCAATGCACACATGAGCGTTTAGCGGAATCGGGGGAGGGTTGAGGAAGGAAATGTGGGCTATTTCAAAATTACTAATTGATTATTTTTTTTCCTTTTCTTTTTTCAAAATGATGCGGTTTGTGTGTGTGAAGTCATTTAAAAGGTTGCAGCAGTCGTGATCACATTAGGCAGAAAGTGCCAGGACTGTTTGACATGTACTTTATGATTGTTTTTGTTGAGAAAATATTGTCTGAGGTATCACGTACCACATTCTACACCTTGCCGTTTGGAAATCAGCCAAGCCTGTGTCTGGTGTCAAGCTAGCCTGAACAGATACTTTCAGACATCTAATTTCTGCACTTCATTCCAGAGACAGGACTGCGCCCACCCCTTGTGTAAGCAATTTAAACCTGATAGGAGATCTTCGGCAATCTCAGCACTGCGATTCTTTGTTAACTGAAGACCTTAACCGACCGACGGTCAGACCAGGATGTTTTTATGTCGAATGATCATTTCGTTAGTCGACTGAGCGATGCTTTTTGATTCGAGATTTCATTTGTATGTGAATCGGATTAGTTATGATTTTGCTTTTACGTTTTTACAGCTGTCACTTGTAGGCAGTTTTTGTTCTTACGCATGGAAGTCCCTGAAACAGTACCTGAACCAATGAGTAAGCCTTAACGATCAAACATTTGTAATATGAACTTATTGCCAAGTGGGATATGTTTCTCCGTGTGTGTGACAATCTTCTGGTTTACATCAGAGGTGGACGCTTCTTGGTGGTAAGTGATTTTCCCACAAATGCTTAATTGATATACTGGAGTGTGATTAAATATTCAATATGTATTGTGATGCGCTTTGATAGTTTGGGTAGTACGCATTTAGATTTGCAGTCTTTATACCGGTGCAACCGTGTTCTATTTTTTTTTCTCAAAGTCTTTAAGTCTTTGGAAATCGCAAAGTTGGCTCATAATTTTAGTTCATTTACAGACATTTCTATATAAAAACCAAGATAATCCACTGCGTAAAGAGTCAGTTATGATGCTATTGCGTGCATTTCTTTGTACTGAGAGCAGATAGCACAACATGTGAAAAGATTCCAATCAATCACAGTGCTTTCATCTTGCATGCAGGCACATGGGTACCCTCGGGTCGCAAGTGATGTGTGACAACATCCCTGGACTAGTTAGTAAGCAGCGCCAGCTGTGTCGCCAGCATCCAAAAATAATGCAAGCCATTGGGACCGGAGTGAAGGAATGGATAGCAGAATGTCAGCATCAGTTCCAGAGCCACCGCTGGAATTGCAACACCTTGTCTCGGGACCATAATGTTTTCGGGAGACTTCTGCACCGTAGTAAGTATGAAGAATGCAAACTGCATGTTGTGGGCAGGTGTCTCCTTTAAGGTCTCTTCAGAAACTTTGCAAAATAGCATTTTAAACGGTCACACAGACGGGTTTGAGAAGAGTATGAAAAACAGACACAATTTCACGGTTATCATCAAGTTAACTGGTCTATAAAGTCGTGTTGCCAAACTTTGCCATTAAAGAAAAGAAATGAGGGGGCCCCTACGTGAGACGGATACCATGGCGTGATTTTGTACACCCATGTGTTGTTCATACTCCTATTCGAAACCAAGTAGTCAAATTAGGAAGCTCTGGATCTCCAGTTTGAAATCATGTTAGCAGGAACATCCCCACAGTAACAGGCCCGCTAGTCTCCCAGGCTTCTTAATGAAGCGGGACCGTGCATTAAAATTTAATCTCCACCGATAATCTGCTTTCCCGAAGCATGTAGACCTCCCAGGTGTCGCAGTGCAAGCGATGGGAAGAAGCTGTGATGGGTACTCTATCTCTTGGCTTTGTGAAAATCTACTTATTGTCAATGTCAAGGCACTAATTGTAAACAATTGAAGGGAATGTCTGGTCTTTTCCCTTGTCATGGAGAAAATCTGTTCAAACCCAGGCCCACGCTGTTTTTCCCAGGCTCAAAGCCCTCTGTTGTTTTTTTCTTTAAATTGGCTTAACCCATAACCGCATACTTAAATGCACATTTATACAAATCATTTAATTACAACTGCATGCACACACACACACTCTCTCTCTGTCTGCTCCAAGTCAATATCCTCATCAGATATGATGCTATCTTGTTAGGGGGGAAGTACAAACAGAGGATAGCTTTATCATAAAGTGTGTTATCAGGGCAGTGCGTGTGACTTTGTCTTCAAAGAGTGCTTGGGGAAAAAAATCGTTTTGGAGGAAAGACAAAAAAGCCAAACAAAAAACAACATGGTTTGTTGCATGGTAGGGGTTATCTTAGTAACCACCATGCATGGTAGGGGTTATCTTAGTAACCACCATGCAAAGTTGTTGTCAAATGCATGACATGCTATCTGAAAGTCTGATCCAGTGTCCACTGCTAGTTAAAGTGTATTTGAATATCATGACGGGCATGTCATCTCTGTCCCCCCTCAGGTAGTCGTGAGGCTGCCTTTGTGTATGCCATCTCCTCCGCAGGTGTGGTCTACACCCTGACCCGTGCCTGTAGCCAGGGGGAGCTGGACTCCTGCTCGTGTGACCCAGGGAAGAAGGGCTCCTACTGGGACGCCAAGGGGACGTTTGACTGGGGTGGCTGCAGCGATCACGTGGACTATGCCATCAAGTTCACTCAGACCTTCGTAGATGCCAAGGAGAAGAAGGAGCGAGATGCCAGGGCCCTCATGAATCTCCACAACAACCGAGCAGGGCGCAAGGTGCTCACACACACACCCACACCAAAAACTCACAGGCTAAATCCCGATGTCCCCCATAACCCTAAAGGATTGCCTTGCATGAATCAACTGCATGATTTGCCTTGTCTTTGAGGGCTCATGGCTCAGGTTTGAGGATACACCCAAAGACACTCCCACACAGGAACAGATTCACTTAAATACACATAAGGAGTTTGCTGCTTGATTTTACTACACTAATGTAGAATAATTCTGTGTGTTGCACAGGATCATGTCACCTAGCACCTGTTTACCTTGGGAAGTGAAAAAATTAAACTTGAATGAATGAGTCCCTATTTCTGTTTCACAGAATTTTGGTATAGATTTTTGGAATGACTTCAGTGTAAAGTGAAACTTTTTGACTAAGAATGGACTTGTCTAATATCAACATAATGTAGTTCTGACACAGGAAAGTTCTGAATCAGGAAATATAGATGCCATAGAAAAGTTTTCTGTCATCTCGAACTGGAATTAGGTGTAGTGTAGGGTGTGATATGTGCTCAGCTTTGTTGAAGCTCAATCATCTCACGTGAGTCTCCTTTGCTGTGTGCCCGGCTGGCATTGGCTCTCTGTCAACCGGTGCCCTCCGCAGGCGATCAAGCGCTTCATGAAGCTGGAGTGTAAGTGCCACGGGGTGAGCGGCTCCTGTAACGTGCGCACCTGCTGGCTGGCCATGGCCGATCTCAGGCAGACAGGTGACTACCTGCGCAAGAAGTACAACAGCGCTGTGCAGGTTGTGATGAACCAGTATGGCACAGACTTCACCCAGGTACTCCGCAAGTTCAAGCGACCTACCAAGAACGACCTGGTGTACTTTGAGGATTCCCCTGACTACTGCATACGTGACCACGAGTCTGGTGAGTGGTACAACTGCAGTATTACCTGGCTGAGCGGAGAGTGTTAATGGAGAAATCCAGTGTGAATCAATTCAAGCCCTGTTGTTCGAGGTCATCGAGTGCTCAAGTGCTGTGTTAATATGTCTTAAAGGAGAAATCTTTCAGTAGGAAAAACAACAAAATTTGATACAACATAGACCTAATAACGAATCAGTAGCTAACATTAACTGAATGGGGCATAGGAAAACGAAACTGAATGTGAGGTATGTGTGCTCTATTCATCTAGTGTTAGCTGCCCATTCTGCTATTCAGTCCATGTTGTCTCAAATTTTCTTGTTCTTTTTCCTACCAAAGGATTTCTCCTTTAAGACATATTAACACTCAGCCTTGAGTACAGATTGACTCCTTTGAGGTGATGCACCTACTGACATTTGAACAAATATGGTAGATAGATGATGTTTATGCTTTAGTTTGGAAGAGCTTTGAGTCCTCATTCTACAAAATAAACAAATCAGGCTACTCTATTACAAGGTTTACCACTTTATCTCGCTTAATTTACCCATGTTAATCTCTTAACCATCTACTTGGACCAACCCCCTGAGCAGTTGTCAAGCTGATATGATCACACCAATATAGTCATAAGTAAAGTTTTCAGTTTGAAGACAGTGAAATGAACTTGAAACCACATTGGTACCTGTGTTACTAATGAAGACGAGTTTAAATAGTGTCTCAGCTGAGCCTTGACCCAAAAGTGTGCTGTTGCACTCTGGATTCTCCTCTACCTGCCAGAGGCCAGAGGGCTGAGTGGAGGAGGCCTTTGTGAGACTGACTGCTCCCTGACGAATGCCCCAGTGAAACCGCAGTTCTCGGCTGGCTCGGGGAACCTGTGCACGGCTCTTGCCCCGGGTCTGTAAGACATTAGTCTTGCACTCACCCATACAAAAGGGGATGTAAGCAGAGAGTGGCCCGTGTCCTAGCACATACGGCAGGCCTTTACAACAGGAGCCGGCCTGGTAAAACCTGACGCAGTGGCAGATCTGTCCCCAGGCAGTGGTGTCCTACCTGCCCCCCTCCCCCGTCTCCTGAATAAGACCAGGTGTATCAGGAGAAGGTAGAGACACCCTACTCTTATATCTGGATAACTGGGTAGTGTGTGTGTCTGTGTGTTGGGTGTTGGTGGTGGTGGGCATGCCTGTCAGGCTGTAGATGATCCCTGCTATCAGGTGACGGGGCGTTTAAGGCACATTAGTACACTTCTGTGGGCCGAGAGGGAGCTGAAACTCAATCTGGCCACGGAGCACAATAAATTACCCCCCCCCCCATTCCCCCTCTCCTCCAGACTACACCTCCTCTGCTCACTGTCCTTAGACAGGCTTTTTTTATGTCATGTCTTTGACCCCATCATCCCCACCTCACAACTGCCTTTCCTCCACCTGGCCCCTTTTGCTCAGATGTAGGTACAGACCTAACTGGGCAAAAAAATCAAATGAATTATCCAGTTTAACTGTACGGTGTTGGATTAAAAAAAACAAAACTTTTACTCAAACCCGTAAGAGTTAATGCGTGAATCCTAATGTCCCGCGTGTGACCTGAACCCTCCAAGATTTAAATGCCATGAATCAGCTTCATAGCTGCCCTTTAAGTCTCTGAATGTTCAGGGTTTAGGGTTAGTGTGACTTACACGCTTGTGTTCATTCAGAAATTTCACTCCTTAAGTATTTATTTACACACTTTTGTTTTTGTTTTGTTTTGGCCACCCCACTCACAGGCCTGATATGACATGGCCACATCTGGCTGTGCCACCCGTGCAGGTAGCGCCAAGGGCCCCGACGGCAACGCGTGAGAAAGTGAGGGGGCCCGGCTCTGGTCTGTTTGGTCCTAGTCACGGCTGGAGGGGGATGTGGGCAGGCAGGCGCACACAGACAGACAGGCCTCCTCCTCCTTACCACAAGTGTGAAATCAATTCTGGGTTCCTAGCGCAGCTCCACATGGTAAACTCATCTCTTGGCACCCCCTCATCTTAATTCAATAAACAGACGTGCTCCAGGTAGAGCCTGCTGCCGCTGCCCTGCCCTGCCCGCCATGAGATGTGATGTAAGCGATAGCAGCAGAGCAGAGAGGCATACCAGGCTGCCGAGCCGGAGCGGAGAGACGAGGTGTGGGGAGTGGCCACGTCATGCCCAGACACATACCTGGCTTCTCCCAAACGCACACACACACAGGCACACAGGCTAGCCAACAGGACCTCACTGCTCCTGCTCCAGAGGCTCACCTTAGCCGTGGCTTGGGGTTCTGATGCTGCTGTTGGGATTGGAACATAACATAAATGACTTGGTAGTTTGGAGCTTCTTTAGGGCTTTTTGGTACCGCACCATATTGTTTAACTCTAGTTAAGTTACTGAGTGTGGTGTGTGTGTGTGTGTGGTGTGTGTGTGGTGTGTGTGTGGTGTGTGTGCATAGGGGGGATGCATATCGGCAAGTTGCCAGATTGGCGTTGAGCTAGAGCAGTGGGGTGGGGTGTGGGATTATGGTCTCTTTAAAATGAACATGTGATGAGGTCTGCCCAGCGGCTGAGAGGTGCTGTCAGCAGTCTCTCATCTCACTCATGCTGGAAATCAGGCAGACGGCGTAGCTTCTCGACCAGACACCCCCAGTGTCCCCAGCAACGGAGAGAGCAGGCGGCCAACCAGTGAAAATTAGTGACAGTGCAGGACCTTACAAGGAAGTGGCGATCAGGGCACACTAAGATAGAAGAGCGCTTATGCCAGTCAACTGTGTGAACAGAGGCGGATATTTGTGGCGGTCGTGGTTTACCACTAAGCCACCACCAAGCATAGATAGAGCAACTTAACAGACAGGACACACACACCACACACACACACACACACACACACACCACACAGCAAGTTAGCAAGGTTGCAGGTGGTGGTAAGTGCCAGCAAGTGGTGGTGGTAGGTGGTAGCGGGGTTTCGAACCCACAATTTCGAGGCTACTTGGTACTAGCCAGGTTCCTTAACCACTACGCCACCACCACCACAAGGTGATTTAGCTGCAACGTAGTTGAGTGTCTTTGAGTGGTTATGTGCTTTGCTCAAGGTGGTAGCCAGGTTGTGAACCCACAGTTTCCAGGCTACTACCACGTGCCTTAACCACTACACCACCACCAACACAAGGCCAAACAATGTACTAAGATATATCTATACGCAATATGAAAAATATTTTTAAAAATGTTAATGCTGTTCTATACTAGAACAGTCCCAGCCAGTCCCACATGGCGACAGAGCAACTTAGCAAGTTAAGTGCCTTGCTCAAGGTGGTAGCCAGGTTGCGAACCCACAATTTCCAGGCTACTTGCATGTTCCTTAACCACTACACCACCATGGCACAAGGGCAAACAACGTACTGAGATATATCTATACATATAGCTATATATCTATATATTTTTAAAAATGTTCATTCTGTTCTATAACTGTAGTGGAAAGAATTTGCGAGACTTGACCTTAGCCGTATTCCGTCTAGTGTTAACCGGTGAGATTTTCACACACATACCTTCACGTTCGATGACCATCCTCTCTTTCTCCTTCTGTGCAGGCTCTGCAGGCACAGGTGGACGCGTCTGCAACCGGACGTCTCGGGGCACGGACAGCTGTGAGGTCATGTGCTGCGGTCGTGGTTACGACACGTCACGTGTCAGCCGCACCACCAAGTGCGAGTGCAAGTTCCACTGGTGCTGTGCCGTGCACTGCCGCGACTGCCACGAGGAGGTGGACGTTCACACTTGTAAAGGCCCATCATGACTTCACAAACCAAATCAAACCTTCCACCCCCTCACCCCCCTCCCCCCACTGATCAGGGTCAGTGTGTTTATATGAGCTGAATCCCAGTGTCCCCCCTAATCCCTCAAGGATTAAACTTGCATGAATCAACCAATCATGAAGTTAATTCATGCTGGTTAAGTCTTTTAAGGTCCAGGGCATAGGACATAGGGTGTGGGGGCGGACGTTGGGATCCAGTAATGCTCTCTAACCAAAAAATGTGATCCATGCTGTCCTTCAGTCAGTCTGTGGAAGGAGTCACACAGACCATTTCTACATATTTTTCTACTCATGCAAACCTACTGAGCATCACAATGGCAGAACCCACCCACACACACACACACACTTCCAAACGCTCAAAGACTTGACTGGCATGAATCAACCAATCATGAGGTCAATTCATATCAGTTATCTTTGAGGCTGCATGGCTTAAGAAGGGGCACTGAGATTCAGACAAGAGATGGATTGCCGTAGCTCTAGGCAGACAAATTGGGTTTCTTGCGCTTTGCATAAAAATGTATCAGTCTCTGTGCATAAGTATACCTGTCTCTTGTTTTTTTTTTTCATCAAGTTGAACATATTTATTAAATTCTCAAGTACGAAAATCTCTCTTAAATCTTAAACATATTGTTACATGTAAATAGATTCTATATGTAATTTAAAAATAAAGTTTACTTGTATTATGATCATGTGTTGAATTATTTGATATGGTCCAGGTTTTAGACTCCATAACTTCTCACTAACTGGGTGATAGTTGGGTGCAGAATTGTAATTAAACTACAGCTAGATGTACCTCAAATGAACTGATGCAACCAAGTGGAGTTGAATGCCACAGGAAGTGTTTTTAGTGGGAGTATTGCCTGGGCACCTCTCTCTGGTGGGAGTACTGCCTTTGCACCTCTTTCTAGTGGGAGTATTGCTTTTGGTTTTAGGTTCTCCAACTCTTGTCAAATTCATGAAGTGATTTGGAATGGTCAGACCCTGTCTGTATGACCTTAAAGGGGATCCTTTCTTCAGGTCCAAAACCAAACAGACGGTTTTCATTTTGCAGCAATACACAAAAGTCTTTATTTTTTTTGTCCTTTTTTTCCTTGTCTTTTTTATGGCATTTTAATCACCTCTTTTTTGTACAACAAAAACAGGTTCCAACATGAGTTTGGAAAAAAAAAAATCATAAAACAAAACAAACAAAAAAAGTTGGGAACAGAACCTTTTTTTAAAAAATAAGTCAAAACCATAATTGACCTTTCTTTTAAATGTTTTTTTCCCCTTGGCCTTAATCCTGCTCTGCCCAGGGACACCTGGGCACTGGGCCTGGCACGAGGGTGAGGGGCATCTGTTGAAGGCGACGCCAGGCCGGTGGAGGGCCGTGCCGGGAGTGAAGATGATTGGGGGGGAGGGGGGGGGTTAGATCCGTGTGAGCTGGTGCCAAAGACTGG
>PYXC01002137.1:0-11289 GCA_015244755.2 Tenualosa ilisha | reverse complement strand
GTAAAAGCTGTAAGTGAGATTCTGGGCTTTGTATTTTTCCAACAGAACTGTGTTGTTAATAAATTGAGTGTTCTGAATCTGTAGGGGTAGTGGAGATCATACACAAAAGGTAGTTGATCTGTGGTAGAGTTTTCATTTTGACGGCCGCAATTCTTCTGAAGAGTATAAGCGGGAGTTTAGTCCAGTGTTTATAGTCATCAGTTTTTAATTAAGGTAATTAAGGTTAGAAATGCATCTTCAACAGCCCTGCTATCGATATAAGAGTTTCTCCATTTTATTTTCAGCTTGTCAGTATCTGACAGTTCAATATTATAAATGATGTCTTGAAATAAAAGTTTTACTTGAATCAAATTTCTATTATTTGCTGCTGCTGCTATCTGCTATTATTTAATACAGTGTGAGGGCACCATTTACTACACCTTGAACAGATGAAGATGTTATTGGTAAATTAACAGTTACTTCAGGAGCAATACTTTGTGACTTGATTTGAAGGAACATGTTTTTCTTGAACTTACCAGCAGATTAACGTGAACTTGACATTAAAAAACTGTTTTTATTTGTGAAATTTGTTAAATAATTGTTAAGAAATGAGAATCAGAGTGTGAATTTACTTCAGGGTACACAAAACCAGTAAGTAAAGGTGTTTTAACGATGGATCATGATGAATACCTGGGAATAAGTGTGACTATTTTAGGGTACACAAAACCACTAAGTAAAAATGTATTAATGATAATTCAAGATGAATACATCATATTTTGACCATACACACGACTGCACTGCAACATCAGGCAGGAAGGCTTCCCTGGGATCTCCAAGTTACCTGATGAGGTTTATTCAGAAGTGTATTCACATGAAGACACTGTGACATAAAGTTTACTTCATATTGAATCTATCATGAATTTGTTCACTTAACCATTCTGAATTGTGCATCTATTCCTATCCTTGGTAATATAGATGAAGATTTCATTAATTAGACTAAAGAAAAACAATGAGAGCATTGGATTTCAGAAAATTAGTTTATGCTTTTTAACCCATGGATGTTCTCCTGGTTCATTCTTGATTCAGAATTTTTAACATGTGGACAGATTATGAATCTTCGTTTTATACTCTTAAAGGAGCCATGTGTAAGATTTTGAATTTAAAATGTCCAAAAATGACCAAAATCCAGCAAGAGAATGTGAAGAATAAGTCAGTCATATTACAATGAGGACCATGTATTGAGCTGGCGAGATATTACCCAAATTAGTACGCTAAATGACTATCTTTGCACCATCCAGTCTAATAACACCATTTTCTGGCATGTGTGGCAGTAACGAGTAACACAGGGCCCAGTCAAACCTCCATATGATGACTGAGACAGTCGCAGCTGGGCTTGTAGCGCTTGGCTTGTACTTGAACCTGTCAGTCGGAGTCCATTTACGGGCGATAACTTTAGTATCTATGGCTATTAAACATTCTCTTAAAATCTGTAAAATTATAAAAACAAGTATACCTGAAAATAACATTTTTGTGAACTATTTAAAATAAAATAGTAATATAGGTCATATTTATGGTGTCTGCCAAATAAAACTTGAAGGGGAAAAAGTTCAAAAATAGGGGGGAAATAATGGAGACCTAATTTTTCTCAAAGTTGTGTCCCTAGAAGACACTGCAACCACTCTCCAAATATTAACATTGCAATCCCACAACAATACATAGGCCCCTCTATTAATAACTTTTGGGAATTAATGGGAAAATAAACCATGATTTCTTAATGTAGTAATGCCTTACTAATTTTGAACAATGATTCCTTAGGGTTAACTAAATGTTACCTTAGCTTCACTGAGTTGTTGAATATTGTCAATTGCTCTGCAATTTCCATCTCCCCTGGAAATAATAAAACTTTGAACCCTTTCCTCCAATTGTTGAAATCGGTATTATTATTATTATTATTATTTATTACTATTAACATTTCTCATCTGCATCAAACTGTTTTTGTCCTTAATTCAGTGGTTGCACATGAACACACACACACACACATACAGTGCTGGGAAGAGGAAAGAGACATAGACAGAGCTGAAGATAATGATAATGCACATTCCGAAGTGCATACACTCTTTTGATCCCCTGAGGGAAATTGGGTCTCTGCATGTAAATAGCCACCTTAAAGTTTTAATATTTTAGGTGAATTACCTGACTAATATTTCAGATAGTTTATTTTTGATATTGTATAAATGTTTTCTTATTAGGAGTTAATTTTGTGAAGTACATAGGATACACCTAATGCTGATGAAATAGTGAAATTCCACAACAAGTTGAGGGTCGATGTTTTTGACATGTTTTCAGAACAGCTTTCTCATATATTTAGCATGCTATTAAATCAAACACATTTTTTCCATTTTACCGCATCTTTAAGTCTGTTTGCTCTGAGTGGCAGCATGTCAGTGTGTGGGCCTACAATCACCATGTCGTCCCGTAACGCATACACACACAAACAAAGGAAACTATATGGAAAAAGGGACACTGCACACGGAAATAAGGGATCACACCACCACAAGCAATGCTATCCCTCCACCTCTGGCTACCAGCTCCTGGAAAAACAGGGAGGGTGCGGACACACAGGGTTAATCGGGCCACACAGACCAACCAAAAACATCCAAGCAAATCCACGACACCATTGCAGTCAGGGATCTGCTGCTGATCCTGGGTGCTAGATATCAGCAGCTATAACAGGCCTCTGACTTGTGGTTTAACATAAAGACAGACACGTACAGAGCAAAAATACAAGTGTAGGAAGTAAACCAGCCTTCATAAACCAGCTGCAAATGATCAGCAGCACTAGAAATGGCCTAATGTCAGTGATGATGAAATAGGATTAAACAAATACCACCACATAATATCAAAAGTATAAAGGCTGCCACTCCTGGTCTGAACTGCAAGGAAATGGCTTCCTGCCAATGCTACGCTGTCCAGGACCTAGTCTTCTGACATCAACAAGGTCCTGGAAAGTATATGTATATATATTCTGTTGATCCCATGAGGGAAATTCGTGCACAGCAGTTGGCAGCCTGTTGCAGCGGTGCCTGATTGGGAGCCTTGGGAAGGACTGCCTTTGCTGTTGCCTCCTGCTGTGTGGGGCATGGTGGCCATCGACCATCCCTGCAGTGGTGTGGGATCACCGTACACCATACCTTAGTCATGCTGTTATAGCCTGGTGCTGCCACAGACCACTCGTGTGTCATGCTGTACAACTCTCTCCCTCTCACTCTCTCTCAGCCTATACATACATGCACATTTGTATGTATATATGTGGTTCTTTTCAAAAAAGTATGTATTGGGGAGTTTGCGGGGACTACTTTGGTCATTTCTGTCACTGACACAATAATATAGCCTGCCTATATGTATTGTGTGTGAGTGTGCATGCATCTCTATGTATCTCTATGTGATTTAGTGACAGCATCATACTAAGGGAGAAGATTTTTAAAAAAATACTTGCTGAAATAATGACCTCAGGTGAATTTTGTGAAAAGTAATTGACAAATGGACAGATATTGTAGTGAAACACATGGCAGATGTCTGGTTGTGCAAGGGCTTAGAGACTGTACAGGAAGAATCAAGATTTTCGAATTTCAGAAGTATTGAATCAGGTCCATCTTATGTTGTTCTATTCCATTGTTTAATTATAATGATTTAGGAGTGATGAAGCATCATTCTTAATTACCATCTCTCATTATACATTAATAAGCTACAAATATATTTTTGGTGTTATGTTTTTTATTTAGGTATATGTCTATATCTCAAAATAAGACAACAAATAAACATGCCAGATAAAAATAAATAATGGTGGTTGGGTATTCTATCCTATGGCCTAAGCAAATTTTCAAAACATATGAACTGTACTTTACTTATTCTTTCTAGCTTTATTAACTGAAGTACTCTCACTGAACCACTGAAGAAGAATGTGCCCTCTTCATGTGTTACCTAGAGTGCTTGTACATGTACAGATGCCATGTAGCACAAAGCACAGATGTTCTGCGCAAGCCTTGACCAACTTTATTTGCATTATTTTGGGGTCTCATATCAGCCCAAAGTTGGAGAGACAATGCAGACATTTGCTGTCATTTCAAAACAAGATTATTCAAGAATAGCTTGCTGTGTTGACACACGTTCTTGAGCTATGCAGGACTGTGCAGTTAAGTTACATGAGTAAATGTAAGGTCATGTAAACTCTATTTTATCACAGAGATGAGTGACTAGCACCACTGGAAAGCTAAGAATTGAAGTTGCATGTAAAAATCAGTCACAGTCACTATGTTTATGACAAATTCTCTTGCACGTATTCGAAAGTGTGTGCACTTGGTAGGAGGAGCGGCACAGAGGAGTGCAATAACAGTGTGCTAATCACAGCTTAGGTGTGTGAGAGGCTGTGTGAGTCTAAACCAGTTATTTCCCCAGAAGTCACCATTTAAAGCTGCCCTGCCACACAAAACCATTTTTACCTGTTGTTTTTTGAAATATAATATGTCTATACAAGTTTGAGTTATATGATGGATGTGAAAATGTAATAAAATCTTCACTGTCTGCAATAGCCAATGGAAAGAAATAAACACAGGAATCAGGCCATTTTGAAAAGTTTACGCAAGATGGCCCTAGCTTGAACCATTGGTGGATGGCACTGCATTATCACCCAGTCAATGCTCTCCTGTATTTGATTAGTGTCCGCCCCATGAAATCCTAACTAAGCAAGATCACTGAATATCCAGAACATAAAGATTACAAGCAGAACAGCAACGTCTCATTTTTTAGTATGCTGAATAACATGAGGTTAGGGACAAATGGCTGCAGTTTATGGTTGCGCTTTACTCTAGGGCTTTTTTTTGGATTGGCTGCATATAGCGTAGTTAAGGTCTCCTTGGTCTGTTTTTAGCCCAACTAACGTTACATACCACCTTTGGAGACCTCAGAGAACAATCTGAAATACCATATAGAAGTATTGCAGGACATCTGCAAAGTATATAGCAAGGGGTCAAAGGAGAAATCTGATGTGAATCAGTCGATGTTCACTGAGTGATGTATGTACGAAAAAGAACTAGAAAATTTTATACAACACAAACTGAATATCAAACTGACAGCTAACGTTAACTGGGCATAAGAAAATGAAACTGAATGTGAGTTCTGTGCCCCTTTCAATTAGTATTAGCTGCCAGTTCTCTATTTGGTCCACACACATTGCACACTGTTTACAGCAGTAGTCGCCGCAGTGTATTTGGGCACGCATTGCACATTGTTTACAGCAGTAGTCGCAGCAGCAGCAGTGCTTTGTGGAAATGAGATGGTGATTGACTAATATGCACTTTATGTTGGTAATATATGCTGACTCTTTGCACTGTATGTCACATAGGACTAAAAATATGCTTTGTTAATCTTAACAACCAGGGTAGTTGATTTAATCTTTTTGCTGCGGTAATTTTTGTTCCTAAAGATCTGTAAATCATAAATGATACTCTGGAATAAACACAGTGATCTTGGCCAATTCAGCCAAGTGAGAAGAGATATGTGAACAAGAATGGTGGGGGAGATGGGGTGATGCCACATGACTATGTAATGTAAATAAATCACAATATTAAACTTTTAAGTGTTTCAGTGACTAAACTAATCCTCTTCATCCAAGCCTCTTTGTCCAAGTCACATTTGCCCTTCAATAAATTTGTTTTATCTGGCAATATTATGTGGATTCTACACTCAAATATTATTTATGTCATCTCAATAAGAAAGTAACATTTGTGCATTTCAGTTCTCATATATTATAATATTAATGAATAAATATTTGATTTTTTTTGTTTTCTTCTATCCTACTTTTCACCTAACTACATCATAATGCTCACTGTAAGGCTTGGTAGGCAGCTGCTAGGCAGAATTACGAGCTTACATAATTTTCATTGTGCCCCATTCTCTTTATGGTTGTATTTTTGAAATAAACTACGAAACAACAAGGTGGATATTAGCAGCCTGTGTCAAGCTGGTGGTGTGCTTGTATCACTCTGTAGTGTGGAAAATAGCCGTAGCGTGATTTCTGACAAAACTATGCTAAGTTATGCTAAATTAACCATCACTACTTTACAACAGTAGTTAACCTTTCTTACAAATTATAATATGGATCTTAAAAAAACAACTCTAATTTCGTAAATTGCTACACATATCATTGATGAATTTTAAGGTAGCTATTACCCTATTAACAGATTGCTACGGAGCCCTGTAAAGCTCAAGTGAAATTTTTTAACCATCTTCGTACTCACAGTGTTATATAACATGAGCACGAAGATGCTTTAAAAATTTCACTTGAGCTTTACAGCATTTACTAAAGTGTGGCCATGATTTCTAAACCGTGTTCACGTCATTGAAAATCGTAAGTACGATGTTATTCAAAATTTTGAGCACGAATTGGTAAAATGTGGCCACGATTTATATAACATACTCATGTTACAGAACATCGTGAGTACAATTCACCGCAACAACAGTGGTCAGCAGTCTGGCATGTGGGAAAGGATCTCGGCGCCATCTTCCACCAGAGCGCGTGCTACGTGGTACTAAAGCAACCGCTTGAACAGGGACTTGAACCCTGGAGCCTCAGATTAAAAGTCTGATGCTCTACCAACTGAGCTATCCAGGCTTCAAGGAGAGCCTCTGCCAGGCACCGCCGTGAGCTGAAATCCAAGATGACGTACGCTACGCACATGCACAGGGAAATTTTGGAGGGAAGTGGGAAAGTTTGTCCAGCCACCAGCTGCTGGACCTTGTGGCGCATATTTAGCGTGTCTGACTCCAGATCAGAAGGATGCGTGTTTAATCTATGTCGGGATCAAGGGAAACGCTCTGCAGCGCTTTTTCGCAGTCAACAAAACGTCAGTGTCGCTTGTCGCTTTGAAGCCCTTAATGAAATGCCAAGGATTTTCCTAGAAAATGCCCGCTATTAGTACAGGACAGGAGCTATCTTCAGCGTGGGGAGGCGACCCAGGCAAACGGTGGAGCAAGGAAGCCGCAACGGCAGTGGTCAGCAGTCTGGCATGTGGGAAAGGATCTCGTCCCCATCGACCCATTTCTCTTCCACCAGGGCAAGAGCGCGTGCTATGTGGTACTAAAGCAATCACCTGAACAGGGACTTGAACCCTGGACCCTCAGATTAAAAGTCTGATGCTCTACCGACTGAGCTATCCAGGCTTCAAGGAGAGCCTCTGCCAGGCACCGCCGTGAGCTGAAATCCAAGATGACATACGCTACGCACATGCACAGGGAAATTTTGGAGGGAAGTGGGAACGTTTGTCCAGCATCCAGATGTGGGACCTCGTGGCGCAACGGTAGCGCGTCTGACTCCAGATCAGAAGGTTGCGTGTTCAAATCACGTCGGGGTCAAGGAAAATGCTCTGCAGCCCTTTTTTGCTGACAACGGCACTCTGAGCAAAACATCAGTATTTGTCCTGTTGCTCTGAAGCCCTTAATGAAATGCGACGGATTTTACTAGAAAATGCCTGCTATCAGGACAGGACAGGAGCTATCTTCAGCGTGTGGAGCTGACAATGGAGCAAGGAAGCCGCAACAGCAGTGGTCAGCACTCTGGCATGTGGGAAAGGATCTCGGCCCCATCGACCCATTTGTCTTCCACCAGGGCAAGAGCGCGTGTTACGTGGTACTAAAGCAATCGCCTGAACAGGGACTTGAACCCTGGATATTTGATACGGCAGTCTGACATGTGGGAACGAATCTTGACCGCATAGGCCCATTTTTTATAACCCAGGGCAAGAGCGCGTGCTATATGCTACGTCAGTCTGTCACGTGAGCCATAGGCCCATTTTTTATGCCAAGAGCGCATGCTACATGGTACTAAAGCAATCGCCTGAACAGGGACTTGAACCCTGGACCCTCAGATTAAAAGTCTGATGCTCTACCGACTGAGCTATCCAGGCTTCAAGAAGAGCTTCTGCCAGGCACCGCCGTGGGCTGAATTCCAAGATGACATACGCTACGCACGTGCACAGGGAAATTTTGGAGGGAAGTGGGAAAATTTGTCCAGCCACCAGCTGCGGGACCTTGTGGCACATATTTAGCGTGTCTGACTCCAGATCAGAAGGATGCGTGTTTAATCTATGTCGGGATCAAGGGAAACGCTCTGCAGCCCTTTTTCGTGGTCAACGTCACCCCAAGCAAAACGTCAGTGTCGCTTGTCGCCTGTCTTTGAAGCCCTTAATGAAATGCCAAGGATTTTACTAGAAAATGCCCGCTATTAGTACAGGACAGGAGCTATCTTCAGCGTGGGGAGGCGACCCAGGCAAACGGTGGAGCAAGGAAGCCGCAACGGCAGTGGTCAGCAGTCTGGCATGTGGGAAAGGATCTGGTCCCCATCGACCCATTTCTCTTCCACCAGGGCAAGAGCGCGTGCTACGTGGTACTAAAGCAGTCGCCTGAACAGGGACTTGAACCCTGGACCATTAGATACGGCAGTCTGACATGTGGGAACGAATCTTGACCGCATAGGCCCATTTTTTATAACCCAGGGCAAGAGCGCGTGCTATATGCTACGTCAGTCTGTCACGTGAGCCATAGGCCCATTTTTTATGCCAAGAGCGCATGCTACATGGTACTAAAGCATTCGCCTGAACAGGGACTTGAACCCTGGACCCTCAGATTAAAAGTCTGATGCTCTACCGACTGAGCTATCCAGGCTTCAAGAAGAGCTTCTGCCAGGCACCGCCGTGGGCTGAAATCCAAGATGACATACGCTACGCACGTGCACAGGGAAATTTTGGAGGGAAGTGGGAAAATTTGTCCAGCCACCAGCTGCGGGACCTTGTGGCACATATTTAGCGTGTCTGACTCCAGATCAGAAGGATGCGTGTTTAATCTATGTCGGGATCAAGGGAAACGCTCTGCAGCCCTTTTTCGTGGTCAACGTCACCCCAAGCAAAACGTCAGTGTCGCTTGTCGCCTGTCTTTGAAGCCCTTAATGAAATGCCAAGGATTTTACTAGAAAATGCCCGCTATTAGTACAGGACAGGAGCTATCTTCAGCGTGGGGAGGCGACCCAGGCAAACGGTGGAGCAAGGAAGCCGCAACGGCAGTGGTCAGCAGTCTGGCATGTGGGAAAGGATCTGGTCCCCATCGACCCATTTCTCTTCCACCAGGGCAAGAGCGCGTGCTACGTGGTACTAAAGCAGTCGCCTGAACAGGGACTTGAACCCTGGACCCTCAGATTAAAAGTCTGATGCTCTACCGACTGAGCTATCCTGGCTTCAACACGAGCTTTTGCCAGGCACCGCCGTGAGCTGAAATCCAAGATGACATACGCTACGCACATGCACAGGGAAATTTTGGAGGGAAGTGGGAACGTTTGTCCAGCACCCAGATGTGGGACCTCGTGGCGCAACGGTAGCGCGTCTGACTCCAGATCAGAAGGTTGCGTGTTCAAATCACGTCGGGGTCAAGGAAAATGCTCCGCAGCCCTTTTTTGCTGACAACGGCACTCTGAGCAAAACATCAGTATTTGTCCTGTTGCTCTGAAGCCCTTAATGAAATGCGACAGATTTTACTAGAAAATGCCTGCTATCAGGACAGGACAGGAGCTATCTTCAGCGTGTGGAGCTGACAATGGAGCAAGGAAGCCGCAACAGCAGTGGTCAGCACTCTGGCATGTGGGAAAGGATCTCGGCCCCATCGACCCATTTGTCTTCCACCAGGGCAAGAGCGCGTGTTACGTGGTACTAAAGCAATCGCCTGAACAGGGACTTGAACCCTGGACCATTAGATAAGGCAGTCTGACATGTGGGAACGAATCTTGACCGCATAGGCCCATTTTTTATAACCCAGGGCAAGAGCGCGTGCTATATGCTACGTCAGTCTGTCACGTGAGCCATAGGCCCATTTTTTATGCCAAGAGCGCATGCTACATGGTACTAAAGCAATCGCCTGAACAAGGACTTGAACCCTGGACCCTCAGATTAAAAGTCTGATGCTCTACCGACTGAGCTATCCAGGCTTCAAGAAGAGCTTCTGCCAGGCACCGCCGTGGGCTGAATTCCAAGATGACATACGCTACGCACGTGCACAGGGAAATTTTGGAGGGAAGTGGGAAAATTTGTCCAGCCACCAGCTGCGGGACCTTGTGGCACATATTTAGCGTGTCTGACTCCAGATCAGAAGGATGCGTGTTTAATCTATGTCGGGATCAAGGGAAACGCTCTGCAGCCCTTTTTCGTGGTCAACGTCACCCCAAGCAAAACGTCAGTGTCGCTTGTCGCCTGTCTTTGAAGCCCTTAATGAAATGCCAAGGATTTTACTAGAAAATGTCCGCTATTAGTACAGGACAGGAGCTATCTTCAGCGTGGGGAGGCGACCCAGGCAAACGGTGGAGCAAGGAAGCCGCAACGGCAGTGGTCAGCAGTCTGGCATGTGGGAGAGGATCTCGGCCCCATCGACCCATTTCTCTTCCACCAGGGCAAGAGCGCGTGCTACGTGGTACTAAAGCAGTCGCCTGAACAGGGACTCGAACCCTGGACCATTAGATACGGCAGTCTGACATGTGGGAACGAATCTTGACCGCATAGGCCCATTTTTTATAACCCAGGGCAAGAGCGCGTGCTATATGCTACGTCAGTCTGTCATGTGAGCCATAGGCCCATTTTTTATGCCAAGAGCGCATGCTACATGGTACTAAAGCAATCGCCTGAACAGGGACTTGAACCCTGGACCCTCAGATTAAAAGTCTGATGCTCTACCGACTGAGCTATCCAGGCTTCAAGAAGAGCTTCTGCCAGGCACCGCCGTGGGCTGAAATCCAAGATGACATACGCTACGCACGTGCACAGGGAAATTTTGGAGGGAAGTGGGAAAATTTGTCCAGCCACCAGCTGCGGGACCTTGTGGCACATATTTAGCGTGTCTGACTCCAGATCAGAAGGATGCGTGTTTAATCTATGTCGGGATCAAGGGAAACGCTCTGCAGCCCTTTTTCGTGGTCAACGTCACCCCAAGCAAAACGTCAGTGTCGCTTGTCGCCTGTCTTTGAAGCCCTTAATGAAATGCCAAGGATTTTACTAGAAAATGCCCGCTATTAGTACAGGACAGGAGCTATCTTCAGCGTGGGGAGGCGACCCAGGCAAACGGTGGAGCAAGGAAGCCGCAACGGCAGTGGTCAGCAGTCTGGCATGTGGGAAAGGATCTGGTCCCCATCGACCCATTTCTTCCACCAGGGCAAGAGCGCGTGCTACGTGGTACTAAAGCAGTCGCCTGAACAGGGACTTGAACCCTGGACCCTCAGAT
>PYXC01002134.1:0-13074 GCA_015244755.2 Tenualosa ilisha | reverse complement strand
CATTTGAAAAAGTGGTATTCTATGTCCTGAACTGTGCTTGACAAAAAGAATCATTTGACATTTGATGCGAAATTGCCTGAACATGACAAGTGACAATGAATCATTGCCTTCTGCATTGCATGAACATATCAAGTGTGATGTTTGAGTGTTGACAATGAAAATGTCAAAATGTGGTACAAAAAGCCGGATTACCATTCCAGTGCAAAAACATGCAGTTTTGTTAACGAGTCGTATTACCAGGGTGTTGGTAGCGTAGTGGTTAAGGAACCTGCCTAGTGTGTAATTAGCCTGGAAAGTTTTGGGTTCGAATCCCGGCTGCCACCGTTGTGCCCTTGAGCAAGGCACTTAACCCTAAGTTGCTCTAGGGAGACTGGCCCGGAACAATTGATAGTTGATGAGTTGTAAGTCGCTTTGGATAAAAGCGTCTGCTAAATGCATGAATGTAAATGTAAATGTAATGAACCAGAGCATTCTGACATGTTTTAGGTCAGTAACCGCAGCTACCTTGCATTGACATGACGTATGACATGATCATTTGAAAAAGTAGTATTCTATGTCCTGAACTGTGCTTGACAAAAAGAATCATTTGACATTTGATGCGAAATTGCCTGAACATGACAAGTGACAATGAATCATTGCCTTCTGCATTGCATGAACATATCAAGTGTGATGTTTTGAGTGTTGACAATGAAAATGTCAAAATGTGGTACAAAAAGCCGGATTACCATTCCAGTGCAAAAACATGCAGTTTTGTTAACGAGTCGTGTTACCAGGGGTGGTGGTAGCGTAGTGGTTAAGGAACCTGGCTAGTGTGTAAGTAGCCTGAAAAGTTGTGGGTTCGAATCCCGGCTGCCACCGTTGTGCCCTTGAGCAAAGCACTTAACCCTAAGTTGTTCTAGGAGAGACTGGCCCGGAACAATTGGTAGTTGATGAGTTGTAAGTCGCTTTGGATAAAAGCGTCTGCTAAATGCATAAATGTAAATGTAATGTACCAGAACGTTCTGACATTTTTAGGTCAGTAACCGCAGCTACCTTGCATTGACATGACGTATGACATGATCATTTGAAAAAGTGGTATTCTATGTCCTGAACTGTGCTTGACAAAAAGAATCATTTGACATTTGATGCGAAATTGCCTGAACATGACAAGTGACAATGAATCATTGCCTTCTGCATTGCATGAACATATTAAGTGTGATGTTTTGAGTGTTGACAATGAAAATGTCAAAATGTGGTACAAAAAGCCGGATTACCATTCCAGTGCAAAAACATGCAGTTTTGTTAACGAGTCGTATTACCAGAACGTTCTGACATGTTTTAGGTCAGTAACCGCAGCTACCTTGCATTGACATGACGTATGACATGATCATTGGAAAAAGTGGTATTCTATGTCCTGAACTGTGCTTGACAAAAAGAATCATTTGACATTTGATGCGAAATTACCTGAACATGACAAGTGACAATGAATCATTGCCTTCTGCATTGCATGAACATATCAAGTGTGATGTTTGAGTGTTGACAATGAAAATGTCAAAATGTGGTACAAAAAGCCGGATTACCATTCCAGTGCAAAAACATGCAGTTTTGTTAACGAGTCGTATTACCAGGGGTGGTGGTAGCGAAGTGGTTAAGGAACCTGTCTAGTGTGTAATTAGCCTGGAAAGTTTTGGGTTCGAATCCCGGCTGCCACCGTTGTGCCCTTGAGCAAGGCACTTAACCCTAAGTTGCTCTAGGGGAGACTGGCCCGGAACAATTGATAGTTGATGAGTTGTAAGTCGCTTTGGATAAAAGCGTCTGCTAAATGCATAAATGTAAATGTAATGTACCAGAACATTCTGACATGTTTTAGGTCAGTAACCGCAGCTACCTTGCATTGACATGACGTATGACATGATCATTTGAAAAAGTGGTATTCTATGTCCTGAACTGTGCTTGACAAAAAGAATCATTTGACATTTGATGCGAAATTGCCTGAACATGACAAGTGACAATGAATCATTGCCTTCTGCATTGCATGAACATATCAAGTGGTGTTTTGAGTGTTGACAATGAAAATGTCAAAATGTGCTACAAAAAGCCGGATTACCATTCCAGTGCAATAACATGCAGTTTTGTTAACGAGTCGTATTACCAGAACGTTCTGACATGTTTTAGGTCAGTAACCGCAGCTACCTTGCATTGACATGACGTATGACATGATCATTGGAAAAAGTGGTATTCTATGTCCTGAACTGTGCTTGACAAAAAGAATCATTTGACATTTGATGCGAAATTACCTGAACATGACAAGTGACAATGAATCATTGCCTTCTGCATTGCATGAACATATCAAGTGTGATGTTTTGAGTGTTGACAATGAAAATGTCAAAATGTGGTACAAAAAGCCGGATTACCATTCCAGTGCAAAAACATGCAGTTTTGTTAACGAGTCGTATTACCAGGGGTGGTGGTAGCGAAGTGGTTAAGGAACCTGTCTAGTGTGTAATTAGCCTGGAAAGTTTTGGGTTCGAATCCCGGCTGCCACCGTTGTGCCCTTGAGCAAGGCACTTAACCCTAAGTTGCTCTAGGGGAGACTGGCCCGGAACAATTGATAGTTGATGAGTTGTAAGTCGCTTTGGATAAAAGCGTCTGCTAAATGCATAAATGTAAATGTAATGTACCAGAACATTCTGACATGTTTTAGGTCAGTAACCGCAGCTACCTTGCATTGACATGACGTATGACATGATCATTTGAAAAAGTGGTATTCTATGTCCTGAACTGTGCTTGACAAAAAGAATCATTTGACATTTGATGCGAAATTGCCTGAACATGACAAGTGACAATGAATCATTGCCTTCTGCATTGCATGAACATATCAAGTGTGATGTTTTGAGTGTTGACAATGAAAATGTCAAAATGTGCTACAAAAAGCCGGATTACCATTCCAGTGCAAAAACATGCAGTTTTGTTAACGAGTCGTATTACCAGGGGTGGTGGTAGCGTAGTGGTTAAGGAACCTGCCTAGTGTGTAATTAGCCTGGAAAGTTTTGGGTTCGAATCCCGGCTGCCACCGTTGTGCCCTTGAGCAAGGCACTTAACCCTAAGTTGCTCTAGGGGAGACCGGCCCGGAACAATTGATAGTTGATGAGTTGTAAGTCGCTTTGGATAAAAGCGTCTGCTAAATGCATGAATGTAAATGTAAATGTAATGTACCAGAGCATTCTGACATGTTTTAGGTCAGTAACCGCAGCTACCTTGCATTGACATGACGTATGACATGATCATTTGAAAAAGTAGTATTCTATGTCCTGAACTGTGCTTGACAAAAAGAATCATTTGACATTTGATGCGAAATTGCCTGAACATGACAAGTGACAATGAATCATTGCCTTCTGCATTGCATGAACATATCAAGTGTGATGTTTTGAGTGTTGACAATGAAAATGTCAAAATGTGGTACAAAAAGCCGGATTGCCATTCCAGTGCAAAACATGCAGTTTTGTTAACGAGTCGTGTTACCAGGGTGGTGGTAGCGTAGTGGTTAAGGAACCTGGCTAGTGTGTAAGTAGCCTGAAAAGTTGTGGGTTCGAATCCCGGCTGCCACCGTTGTGCCTTTGAGCAAGGCACTTAACCCTAAGTTGTTCTAGGAGAGACTGGCCCGGAACAATTGATAGTTGATGAGTTGTAAGTCGCTTTGGATAAAAGCGTCTGCTAAATGCATAAATGTAAATGTAATGTACCAGAAAGTTCTGACATGTTTTAGGTCAGTAACCGCAGCTACCTTGCATTGACATGACGTATGACATGATCATTTGAAAAAGTGGTATTCTATGTCCTGAACTGTGCTTGACAAAAAGAATCATTTGACATTTGATGCGAAATTGCCTGAACATGACAAGTGACAATGAATCATTGCCTTCTGCATTGCATGAACATATCAAGTGTGATGTTTTGAGTGTTGACAATGAAAATGTCAAAATGTGGTACAAAAAGCCAGATTACCATTCCAGTGCAAAAACATGCAGTTTTGTTAACGAGTCGTATTACCAGAACGTTCTGACATGTTTTAGGTCAGTAACCGCAGCTACCTTGCATTGACATGACGTATGACATGATCATTTGAAAAAGTGGTATTCTATGTCCTGAACTGTGCTTGACAAAAAGAATCATTTGACATTTGATGCGAAATTGCCTGAACATGACAAGTGACAATGAATCATTGCCTTCTGCATTGCATGAACATATCAAGTGTGATGTTTTGAGTGTTGACAATGAAAATGTCAAAATGTGGTACAAAAAGCCGGATTACCATTCCAGTGCAAAAACATGCAGTTTTGTTTACCAGTCGTATTACCAGAACGTTCTGACATGTTTTAGGTCAGTAACCGCAGCTACCTTGCATTGACATGACGTATGACATGATCATTTGAAAAAGTGGTATTCTATGTCCTGAACTGTGCTTGACAAAAAGAATCATTTGACATTTGATGCGAAATTGCCTGAACATGACAAGTGACAATGAATCATTGCCTTCTGCATTGCATGAACATATCAAGTGTGATGTTTTGAGTGTTGACAATGAAAATGTCAAAATGTGGTACAAAAAGCCGGATTACCATTCCAGTGCAAAAACATGCAGTTTTGTTAACGAGTCGTATTACCAGAACGTTCTGACATGTTTTAGGTCAGTAACCGCAGCTACCTTGCATTGACATGACGTATGACATGATCATTTGAAAAATGGTATTCTATGTCCTGAACTGTGCTTGACAAAAAGAATCATTTGACATTTGATGCGAAATTGCCTGAACATGACAAGTGACAATGAATCATTGCCTTCTGCATTGCATGAACATATCAAGTGTGATGTTTTGAGTGTTGACAATGAAAATGTCAAAATGTGGTACAAAAAGCCGGATTACCATTCCAGTGCAAAAACATGCAGTTTTGTTAACGAGTCGTATTACCAGGGGTGGTGGTAGCGTAGTGGTTAAGGAACCTGCCTAGTGTGTAATTAGCCTGGAAAATCTTGGGTTCGAATCCCGGCTGCACGTTGTGCCCTTGAGCAAGGCACTTAACCTAAGTTGCTCTAGGGGAGACTGGCCCGGAACAATTGATAGTTGATGAGTTGTAAGTCGCTTTGGATAAAAGCGTCTGCTAAATGCATAAATGTAAATGTAAATGTAATGTACCAGAACATTCTGACATGTTTTAGGTCAGTAACCGCAGCTACCTTGCATTGACATGACGTATGACATGATCATTTGAAAAAGTGGTATTCTATGTCCTGAACTGTGCTTGACAAAAAGAATCATTTGACATTTGATGCGAAATTGCCTGAACATGACAAGTGACAATGAATCATTGCCTTCTGCATTGCATGAACATATCAAGTGTGATGTTTTGAGTGTTGACAATGAAAATGTCAAAATGTGGTACAAAAAGCCGGATTACCATTCCAGTGCAAAAACATGCAGTTTTGTTAACGAGTCGTATTACCAGAACGTTCTGACATGTTTTAGGTCAGTAACCGCAGCTACCTTGCATTGACATGACGTATGACATGATCATTTGAAAAAGTGGTATTCTATGTCCTGAACTGTGCTTGACAAAAAGAATCATTTGACATTTGATGCGAAATTGCCTGAACATGACAAGTGACAATGAATCATTGCCTTCTGCATTGCATGAACATATCAAGTGTGATGTTTTGAGTGTTGACAATGAAAATGTCAAAATGTGGTACAAAAAGCCGGATTACCATTCCAGTGCAAAAACATGCAGTTTTGTTAACGAGTCGTATTACCAGAACGTTCTGACATGTTTTAGGTCAGTAACCGCAGCTACCTTGCATTGACATGACGTATGACATGATCATTTGAAAAAGTGGTATTCTATGTCCTGAACTGTGCTTGACAAAAAGAATCATTTGACATTTGATGCGAAATTGCCTGAACATGACAAGTGACAATGAATCATTGCCTTCTGCATTGCATGAACATATCAAGTGTGATGTTTTGAGTGTTGACAATGAAAATGTCAAAATGTGGTACAAAAAGCCGGATTACCATTCCAGTGCAAAAACATGCAGTTTTGTTAACGAGTCGTATTACCAGAACGTTCTGACATGTTTTAGGTCAGTAACCGCAGCTACCTTGCATTGACATGACGTATGACATGATCATTTGAAAAAGTGGTATTCTATGTCCTGAACTGTGCTTGACAAAAAGAATCATTTGACATTTGATGCGAAATTGCCTGAACATGACAAGTGACAATGAATCATTGCCTTCTGCATTGCATGAACATATCAAGTGTGATGTTTTGAGTGTTGACAATGAAAATGTCAAAATGTGGTACAAAAAGCCGGATTACCATTCCAGTGCAAAAACATGCAGTTTTGTTAACGAGTCGTATTACCAGAACGTTCTGACATGTTTTAGGTCAGTAACCGCAGCTACCTTGCATTGACATGACGTATGACATGATCATTTGAAAAAGTGGTATTCTATGTCCTGAACTGTGCTTGACAAAAAGAATCATTTGACATTTGATGCGAAATTGCCTGAACATGACAAGTGACAATGAATCATTGCCTTCTGCATTGCATGAACATATCAAGTGTGATGTTTTGAGTGTTGACAATGAAAATGTCAAAATGTGGTACAAAAAGCCGGATTACCATTCCAGTGCAAAAACATGCAGTTTTGTTAACGAGTCGTATTACCAGAACGTTCTGACATGTTTTAGGTCAGTAACCGCAGCTACCTTGCATTGACATGACGTATGACATGATCATTTGAAAAAGTGGTATTCTATGTCCTGAACTGTGCTTGACAAAAAGAATCATTTGACATTTGATGCGAAATTGCCTGAACATGACAAGTGACAATGAATCATTGCCTTCTGCATTGCATGAACATATCAAGTGTGATGTTTTGAGTGTTGACAATGAAAATGTCAAAATGTGGTACAAAAAGCCGGATTACCATTCCAGTGCAAAAACATGCAGTTTTGTTAACGAGTCGTATTACCAGAACGTTCTGACATGTTTTAGGTCAGTAACCGCAGCTACCTTGCATTGACATGACGTATGACATGATCATTTGAAAAAGTGGTATTCTATGTCCTGAACTGTGCTTGACAAAAAGAATCATTTGACATTTGATGCGAAATTGCCTGAACATGACAAGTGACAATGAATCATTGCCTTCTGCATTGCATGAACATATCAAGTGTGATGTTTTGAGTGTTGACAATGAAAATGTCAAAATGTGGTACAAAAAGCCGGATTACCATTCCAGTGCAAAAACATGCAGTTTTGTTAACGAGTCGTATTACCAGAACGTTCTGACATGTTTTAGGTCAGTAACCGCAGCTACCTTGCATTGACATGACGTATGACATGATCATTTGAAAAAGTGGTATTCTATGTCCTGAACTGTGCTTGACAAAAAGAATCATTTGACATTTGATGCGAAATTGCCTGAACATGACAAGTGACAATGAATCATTGCCTTCTGCATTGCATGAACATATCAAGTGTGATGTTTTGAGTGTTGACAATGAAAATGTCAAAATGTGGTACAAAAAGCCGGATTACCATTCCAGTGCAAAAACATGCAGTTTTGTTAACGAGTCGTATTACCAGGGGTGGTGGTAGCGTAGTGGTTATGGAACCTGCCTAGTGTGTAATTAGCCTGGAAAGTTTTGGGTTCGAATCCCAGCTGCCACCGTTGTGCCCTTGAGCAAGGCACTTAACCCTAAGTTGCTCTAGGGGAGACTGGCCCGGAACAATTGATAGTTGATGAGTTGTAAGTCGCTTTGGATAAAAGCGTCTGCTAAATGCGTGAATGTAAATGTAAATGTAATGTACCAGAACATTCTGACATGTTTTAGGTCAGTAACCGCAGCTACCTTGCATTGACATGACGTATGACATGATCATTTGAAAAGTGGTATTCTATGTCCTGAACTGTGCTTGACAAAAAGAATCATTTGACATTTGATGCGAAATTGCCTGAACATGACAAGTGACAATGAATCATTGCCTTCTGCATTGCATGAACATATCAAGTGTGATGTTTTGAGTGTTGACAATGAAAATGTCAAAATGTGGTACAAAAAGCCGGATTACCATTCCAGTGCAAAAACATGCAGTTTTGGTTAACGAGTCGTATTACCAGGGGTGGTGGTAGCGTAGTGGTTAAGGAACCTGCCTAGTGTGTAATTAGCCTGGAAAGTTTTGGGTTCGAATCCCGGCTGCCACCGTTGTGCCCTTGAGCAAGGCACTTAACCCTAAGTTGCTCTAGGGGAGACTGGCCCGGAACAATCGATAGTTGATGAGTTGTAAGTCGCTTTGGATAAAAGCGTCTGCTAAATGCATGAATGTAAATGTAAATGTAATGTACCAGAACATTTTGACATGTTTTAGGTCAGTAACCGCAGCTACCTTGCATTGACATGACGTATGACATGATCATTTGAAAAAGTGGTATTCTATGTCCTGAACTGTGCTTGACAAAAAGAATCATTTGACATTTGATGCGAAATTGCCTGAACATGACAAGTGACAATGAATCATTGCCTTCTGCATTGCATGAACATATCAAGTGTGATGTTTTGAGTGTTGACAATGAAAATGTCAAAATGTGGTACAAAAAGCCGGATTACCATTCCAGTGCAAAAACATGCAGTTTTGTTAACGAGTCGTATTACCAGGGGTGGTGGTAGCGTAGTGGTTAAGGAACCTGCCTAGTGTGTAATTAGCCTGGAAAGTTTTGGGTTCGAATCCCGGCTGCCACCGTTGTGCCCTTGAGCAAGGCACTTAACCCTAAGTTGCTCTAGGGGAGACTGGCCCGGAACAATTGATAGTTGATGAGTTGTAAGTCGCTTTGGATAAAAGCGTCTGCTAAATGCATGAATGTAAATGTAAATGTAATGTACCAGAACATTCTGACATGTTTTAGGTCAGTAACCGCAGCTACCTTGCATTGACATGACGTAATGACATGATCATTTGAAAAAGTGGTATTCTATGTCCTGAACTGTGCTTGACAAAAAGAATCATTTGACATTTGATGCGAAATTGCCTGAACATGACAAGTGACAATGAATCATTGCCTTCTGCATTGCATGAACATATCAAGTGTGATGTTTTGAGTGTTGACAATGAAAATGTTAAAAATGTGGTACAAAAAGCCGGATTACCATTCCAGTGCAAAAACATGCAGTTTTGTTAACGAGTCGTATTACCAGAACGTTCTGACATGTTTTAGGTCAGTAACCGCAGCTACCTTGCATTGACATGACGTATGACATGATTCATTTGAAAAAGTGGTATTCTATGTCCTGAACTGTGCTTGACAAAAAGAATCATTTGACATTTGATGCGACATTGCCTGAACATGACAAGTGACAATGAATCATTGCCTTCTGCATTGCATGAACATATCAAGTGTGATGTTTGAGTGTTGACAATGAAAATGTCAAAATGTGGTACAAAAAGCCGGATTACCATTCCAGTGCAAAAACATGCAGTTTTGTTAACGAGTCGTATTACCAGAACGTTTCTGACATGTTTTAGGTCAGTAACCGCAGCTACCTTGCATTGACATGAGGTATGACATGATCATTTGAAAAAGTGGTATTCTATGTCCTGAACTGTGCTTGACAAAAAGAATCATTTGACATTTGATGCGAAATTGCCTGAACATGACAAGTGACAATGAATCATTGCCTTCTGCATTGCATGAACATATCAAGTGTGATGTTTTGAGTGTTGACAATGAAAATGTCAAAATGTGGTACAAAAAGCCGGATTACCATTCCATTGCAAAAACATGCAGTTTTATTAACGAGTCGTATTACCAGAACGTTCTGACATGTTTTAGGTCAGTAACCGCAGCTACCTTGCATTGACATGACGTATGACATGATCATTTGAAAAAGTGGTATTCTATGTCCTGAACTGTGCTTGACAAAAAAGAATCATTTGACATTTGATGCGAAATTGCCTGAACATGACAAGTGACAATGAATCATTGCCTTCTGCATTGCATGAACATATCAAGTGTGATGTTTTGAGTGTTGACAATGAAAATGTCAAAATGTGGTACAAAAAGCCGGATTACCATTCCAGTGCAAAAACATGCAGTTTTGTTAACGAGTCGTATTACCAGAACGTTCTGACATGTTTTAGGTCAGTAACCGCAGCTACCTTGCATTGACATGACGTATGACATGATCATTTGAAAAAGTGGTATTCTATGTCCTGAACTGTGCTTGACAAAAAGAATCATTTGACATTTGATGCGAAATTGCCTGAACATGACAAGTGACAATGAATCATTGCCTTCTGCATTGCATGAACATATCAAGTGTGATGTTTTTGAGTGTTGACAATGAAAATGTCAAAATGTGGTACAAAAAGCCGGATTACCATTCCAGTGCAAAAACATGCAGTTTTCTTAACGAGTCGTATTACCAGGGGTGGTGGTAGCGTAGTGGTTAAGGAAACTGCCTAGTGTGTAATTAGCCTAGAAAGTTTTGGGTTCGAATCCCGGCTGCCACCGTTGTGCCCTTGAGCAAGGCACTTAACCCTAAGTTGCTCTAGGGAGACTGGCCCGGAACAATTGATAGTTGATGAGTTGTAAGTCGCTTTGGATAAAAGCGTCTGCTAAATGCATAAATGTAAATGTAATGTACCAGAACATTCTGACATGTTTTAGGTCAGTAACCGCAGCTACCTTGCATTGACATGACGTATGACATGATCATTTGAAAAAGTGGTATTCTATGTCCTGAACTGTGCTTGACAAAAAGAATCATTTGACATTTGATGCGAAATTGCCTGAACATGACAAGTGACAATGAATCATTGCCTTCTGCATTGCATGAACATATCAAGTGTGATGTTTTGAGTGTTGACAATGAAAATGTCAAAATGTGGTACAAAAAGCCGGATTACCATTCCAGTGCAAAAACATGCAGTTTTGTTAACGAGTCGTATTACCAGGGGTGGTGGTAGCGTAGTGGTTAAGGAACTTGCCTAGTGTGTAATTAGCCTGGAAAGTTTTGGGTTCGAATCCCGGCTGCCACCGTTGTGCCCTTGAGCAAGGCACTTAACCCTAAGTTACTCTAGGGGAGACTGGCCCGGAACAATTGATAGTTGATGAGTTGTAAGTCGCTTTGGATAAAAGCGTCTGCTAAATGCATAAATGTAAATTCAATGTACCAGAACATTCTGACATGTTTTAGGTCAGTAACCGCAGCTACCTTGCATTGACATGACGAATGACATGATCATTTGAAAAAGTGGTATTCTATGTCCTGAACTGTGCTTGACAAAAAGAATCATTTGACATTTGATGCGAAATTGCCTGAACATGACAAGTGACAATGAATCATTGCCTTCTGCATTGCATGAACATATCAAGTGTGATGTTTTGAGTGTTGACAATGAAAATGTCAAAATGTGGTACAAAAAGCCGGATTACCATTCCAGTGCAAAAACATGCAGTTTTGTTAACGAGTCGTATTACCAGAACGTTCTGACATGTTTTAGGTCAGTAACCGCAGCTACCTTGCATTGACATGACGTATGACATGATCATTTGAAAAAGTGGTATTCTATGTCCTGAACTGTGCTTGACAAAAAGAATCATTTGACATTTGATGCGAAATTGCCTGAACATGACAAGTGACAATGAATCATTGCCTTCTGCATTGCATGAACATATCAAGTGTGATGTTTTGAGTGTTGACAATGAAAATGTCAAAATGTGGTACAAAAAGCCGGATTACCATTCCAGTGCAAAAACATGCAGTTTTGTTAACGAGTCGTGTTACCAGGGGTGGTGGTAGCGTAGTGGTTAAGGAACCTGGCTAGTGTGTAAGTAGCCTGAAAAGTTGTGGGTTCGAATCCCGGCTGCCACCGTTGTGCCCTTGAGCAAAGCACTTAACCCTAAGTTGTTCTAGGAGAGACTGGCCCGGAACAATTGGTAGTTGATGAGTTGTAAGTCGCTTTGGATAAAAGCGTCTGCTAAATGCATAAATGTAAATGTAATGTACCAGAACGTTCTGACATGTTTTAGGTCAGTAACCGCAGCTACCTTGCATTGACATGACGTATGACATGATCATTTGAAAAAGTGGTATTCTATGTCCTGAACTGTGCTTGACAAAAAGAATCATTTGACATTTGATGCGAAATTGCCTGAACATGACAAGTGACAATGAATCATTGCCTTCTGCATTGCATGAACATATCAAGTGTGATGTTTTGAGTGTTGACAATGAAAATGTCAAAATGTGCTACAAAAAGCCGGATTACCATTCCAGTGCAAAAACATGCAGTTTTGTTAACGAGTCGTATTACCAGAACGTTCTGACATGTTTTAGGTCAGTAACCGCAGCTACCTTGCATTGACATGACGTATGACATGATCATTTGAAAAAGTGGTATTCTATGTCCTGAACTGTGCTTGACAAAAAGAATCATTTGACATTTGATGCGAAATTGCCTGAACATGACAAGTGACAATGAATCATTGCCTTCTGCACTGCATGAACATATCAAGTGTGTGTTTTGAGTGTTGACAATGAAAATGTCAAAATGTGGTACAAAAAGCCGGATTACCATTCCAGTGCAAAAACATGCAGTTTTGTTAACGAGTCGTTACCAGGGGTAGTGGTAGCGTAGTGGTTAAGGAACCTGCCTAGTGTGTAATTAGCCTGAAAAGTTTTGGGTTCGAATCCCGGCTGCCACCGTTGTGCCTTGAGGAAGGCACTTAACCCTAAGTTTGCTCTAGGGGAGACTGGCCCGGAACAATTGATAGTTGATGAGTTGTAAGTCGCTTTGGATAAAAGCGTCTGCTAAATGCATGAATGTAAATGTAAATGTAATGTACCAGAACATTTTGACATGTTTTAGGTCAGTAACCGCAGCTACCTTGCATTGACATGAGTATGACATGATCATTTGAAAAAGTGGTATTCTATGTCCTGAACTGTGCTTGACAAAAAGAATCATTTGACATTTGATGCGAAATTGCCTGAACATGACAAGTGACAATGAATCATTGCCTTCTG
>PYXC01002133.1:7500-18275 GCA_015244755.2 Tenualosa ilisha | reverse complement strand
GAAAAACACAGGGTGTTGAAAAAAAGCTGCAAGGGCATGCATGCATGTGTGTGTCTAGTGTAATGTGTGGATGATTCAGTGTATTTAGGCAGATGTGAAGGATGATGAAGAGTGTGTGTGTGTGACTTTGAGGAGTGACTGATGAATACCTGAATGAACATCAGAATGGGAGAAGAAGAAGTCTGGTCCATGTAAGTGTGTGTAGTGTGGAGGATGCAGTGTCTATCTTTGAGGTTGCACTATGCGCAGAGAGAATGTGAAATACAGGCTTTATATGGCAGAGTTACAACACAAGCAAAAGACTGTCAAAGTGTGTGTGTGTGTGAGAGAGAGTTCAAGGTGTGTTTGACTAAGTATGATGTAGTGGTAGCATGAGTAAGTAGAGAGGGAGTGTGTGTGTGTGTGTGCATGTTGTAGGGTGTCTGAGTGTGCAGCATCATAAGTAAAAGAGAATAAACACTTAAGAGAATAAAAACACAAGCAAACAAAATCAAAAGGTGTGTATGTGTGAGCGAAGAGTGCTGATGTGCTTATGTGTAGCTGTGGCAGTGTGTAAGTGTGTGTGTACATGCCATAGTGTCATGAGTGAAAAACCTGTTAAAAGAGATAAAAAAACAAAACAAAAGGTGTGTGTGTGAGCAAGAGTGAGTGTAGAGTGCTGATGTGCTTGTGTGTGCACTGTGTAGCTCTATGTGTGTGCGTGCGTGTGTGCATGCATGCCCAAGTGAGCTTGGTGTGTGTATGGTTGCCAATAGCATAAAAAGTAAAAGACTGTTTCAAAAAATCAAAATCAACCAACAATGTGTGTGTGAGAGAGAGAAAGAATAAGAGTGACAAGCAAAAGACTGTAAAGGTGCGTGTCTGTTTGTGAGACAGAGACAGAGAGATACAGTTCAAGGTGTGTTTGACTCAGTGTGTAGTAGTAGCAGCAGTGGTGTGACTGAGTAGAAAGGGAGAGTGTGTGTGTGTGTGCATGTCGTAGTGTGTTTGAGAGGGTAGCATCATAAGTAAAAGACTGTTGAGAGAAAAATAAAACAACCAAACATAATCAAAAGGTGTGTGTGCATGTGAGAATGAGGATAGTGCTGATGTGCTTGTGTGTGCACTGTGTAGCCGTGGCGGAGAGTGTGTGTGCGCGCGCATGCTGTAGTGTATTTGAGGAATGAGCTGGGTAGCATGAGTGAAACTGTAAAGAAAAAAAAAAAATCAAAAAGTGTGTGTGAGTGAGAGAATGTGTAGTGTTGTACTTGTGTTTGTGTGTGTGTGTGTGTGTGTGCGCGAATGCATGGCCGCCCAAGTGAGCTTGGCGTGTGTATGGTTGGTTGTGAATGGCAGAACATCAAAAGTAAAAGACTTCAAAAAACAAAAACAGCCAACCAAAATGTGTGTGTATGAGAGAGAGTGAGAGAAAGAATAAGAGTGAGTGTAGAGTGGATGACTGTGAGTGAGAGAAAGGAGACCTAACAAATAGCAGTCAGATCTGATGGATGAGTGTGTGTGTGTGTGCAATGTGTGCAGAAAGAGCTGACTGACTAAACTGTGTGCGTGCATGCATGCATTTCCATGTGTGTTTGTAGAGGGAGCATGTAAGGATGCATTGCAAACATAATGTAAAAAACAAAAAAAGGAAAACCAATGAAAAGGTGTGTGTGTGTGTGTGTGTGTGTTCAAAGTGTGCCTAGGTCATGCAGTGTGTGTGTAAGGAGACCTGACAAATAGTGTCTAATGTGATCTGTGAACGCTGTGAGTATAGTGTAGGGGGGAAAAGGCCAATGTTCAGAGACTCAACAGTTTGGCAAAACACTTCTATATCTAAACAACTTGCAACATTTACTTAACAGAACTAGAAAATATTGCATCATTCCCAAAACAAACATGAACATTTGGGACTGATTTAACAAGGGATATATACAACTTTTAAGAGCATGTTGAGGAGCAAGGGCCTTTTCTACTCTGGATAAGATTTGGGAACCACTGGTGTGTGTGTGTGTGTGTGTGTGTTTGTGTGTGTGTGTGTGCATGCACGCACAAGTGTCTACATGTGTCTGTATAGGGAGAGAGTAACAGTCACATCAACACATCAGTTGTCAAAGAACAGGTAAAAACACTACTTTCTGTTTTCCACCCATCGTTTCCTCTCTGCCTCATAGAAAGGAGACTGCTGAAATTCATCCCAGCTCATCTCCTTAGCCATGCCCTTGTCTCTGTAAATAGAGTACACTTTAGAAGGGCAGTAAATGTATTTACCTGCCACTCCAGGGAAGCCCGTGTGAATGTGAGGGCTGTTTGGTCCCTGTTTAAGTTCAAGGCGGCAGAATTGGCAGAGACGGCCTGTCTGTTGCGGTTCAGGCCTTTTCCTCTTCTTCTCTGATTTGTCCGCCACCCGTTTCTTGGTGGCGTCCAGCTCCCTCTGGAAGAATTCGGTCCCCGCGAATTCTTCAAAGGGCATTTGGGGGTCAGAAAGTCCTTCGGCAGCATAGGTCTGATGAACTTTCCTGGAGCAGTAAAAGTAGCGCACTGGGCCCATCTGGTAAAAGAAGTGGACAGTGGACCCGTCAGTCTGGTAACGTGACTTGGGCTGACCACAAGCAAGACATGTCTTGGTCTGCTTCCTTTTCTGCTCTACCTGCTGCTGCCGTTCCTTCTCCAAGATGCCCTCCACAATTTTCGTGATGGAATCCTGTGTCAGAGGTGCGGACAGAGAAGAAGTAGGGGGGTTGACAGGGGCAGGATCCATGGTGACCACAGGAACTGTTGTAGTGTCACTGCCCACTGTCAAAGAATGCCACAGTTGCTGAGTCTCCAGAAGCTTCCCTGCACTAGTGTTCAAAGACGTGCTGGTGTTGAGAAGCTTTGCCGTGTGCTTCACATAGCGGGAAATGTGGGACCTGCTGGTGGGATGAAGCAGGCTGTTAGGATCCTTGGCTGACTGATGGACCATTTCTGCGTAGTCCTGGTCCACAAGCTTCAGGATATCCTTCTCTCCACGGTGCTTCTGGAGAAGGTTGTCGATGGCATCCTTCATGGGTGGCGTCCAGCGTGTGTGATCTAATACAAAGACCCGTCCACCCGTCTTAATGGGTCCAGTGCGGGCGCTCCTCGGTGAGGCTCTCAGCGGCACGGGCGGGGCCTGTGAGATCTCTGAAGAACAATACAAGCAACACAAACAACACTTGATTAGTATGGTGCCTAGTATCAGAACATAAGAATCATGTGAGAAATGTGCTTACCCATGGCTGCTGAGGGCTCCTGAACATCCTCAGGTGGCATCTCCCACTTTAGCGGAGGAGGAGCAGGATGGACAGCGGGCGATGCTGGTCCAGTTGATGCCATGCCTGAGGGAGTAGCCCTGCTGGAGGAGGTTGCCACATCAGGAAGCGGGGGTGCAACGGGAGGTGCAGCAGGAGGAGGTGCTGGAACAGGAGGAGCTTGTCTGTGCACAGGAGACGAAAGCACAGGAGCAGCACGTTCCTCTCTCTTCTGGCCTCTGTGTTTATCCCAGTCCAGCGGGACTGGGCGGCAGCCTGGCTCGCTGTACTCAAGGCCAAACCTCTCTCCGGTGTCTCTGTCAGAGAGGTGGAGTGCAGGGTACTTCTCTTGGCCCGTCACTCGCATAGACGCAGAGTTCAGTTCTGCAATCAGAGCCGGATCAAACACAGAGGGGAGGATGACACCCGGCTGCTTCAAGTCCACCATCCTTTGAAAATTCCAGCGTGCCACTCCAGTCATGCCCTGAGCCTGGAACAGCTCAGTGGAGGCTTGGGTCCCGGTTACCCACTGGGCCTGGTGGAAATGGTACCCCTCCTGCTGTGAAGTGCCTCGCACAGGGATCCAGATGGGCACTCTGGCGCCGTCACCAGGAACATGGTTCAGCTGCAGAGTCCCACCGTGCCTGTACATGATGCCTGCTGTGAGCTCGGGGTCACTGAGGCAACCGCGGAGAATGTGCACCCTCTGTATGCGCCACGTCTTCAGCATAGACGCCTTGAAGAGTGGGACGCCGTTGGGATCTGTGGCCAAGTGAAGATGCTTCAGTACCTTCTCGACTCTGTCCAGCAGCTCTAAGGGTTGCGGGATCTTGGTCCTGCAGTGCTCTCTGGTGTGCTGCTTTGTGGGATTGGGCGGATTAATCCCACAAAACACGTAGGCTTCCTGGAGCCTCTTTAAGTCCTCCTGGTCCACCACAGAGAAAGCAGCAGAGAGAAGCTGGCAGAAGGTGCTGTACAGAGGGTGATGCTCAGACGTGCACTCCCGTGTGAAGCGGCGCATGCAGTGGAACAAGTCCAGCTTCACTACAATGTCGGGGTTGAAGTACACACGAGAGGCACAGGAGTTCTCTTGCGGTCCGGAAGTGGCCCAAGTGACAATGGAAGGAGTAGTCTTCCATCCGTCCCAGGTCAGATGCTCACCAGGAATGCTGTCCGGGATCCTGAATGAAGCGCAACAGTCCCTGTCCATCCAGTGGTAGCCAGCCTTTTCGATGCCCGCGTCGGCGTATCTCGTGGCCAACCCGCGGTACATAGGCTCCAGGGACTTCTCAGTCTCGGACTGAACCATGACCCACGAGACAATTATCCAGTTCTCATTCATGACGGCGTAACTGGACATGACGCCGGATGACAAGGTGACCTTCCTCGCCACCTTCCTGGTGTGGTCTGACCTGAAGAGCTGGCCAAAAGTTCCTTGGAGCAGAGCGTTGATGGCTGGCTCCTGGCGACGAAACTCATCCAGCAGGCAGTCTGTCAGGTAAAACGCTGACACGGAGACTCCACTCCAGGCTGCTCGGTCCTCGTAAGAACCAAAGGCACGCGGCGGCGCGCCGTCCCTCCTCAAGAACTGCCCCAAAGTTTTCTGTCCATAGACGCCTGCCTCGGCATCCCTGACATTTGCTATGGCCTGAAGATAAGCCAGGTGAGCGCGTTCGTATTTGAGGTGCATGAGCTCATTCACCTGGTTGGCCATGTCGGTGGGCGACTTGCCGGTGCGCCTCAGCTCGTCCATGACTGACTTGCAGATGGCCTTCTTGTATGAAAGGAATGCAGGCAGCAGGTTTGTGAAGCGTCTAGGCAGCTTCTCCAGCCATCGCGGACTGTCGGCAAACCAGGTCCTCCGGCAGGCTTTGCAACAGAGGCGCGAGGACATAATGTAATACTGTCCGCTGGTGCCGACAATCACCCGAGGTCTGCCCACGCCAGCAGAGACGACGTGCGGGTGAGCGCATCCATGAAGACACGGGAGGACGTAGTTGTTCCTCAACCTGACCATGATGTCGCTCTCGGGCTTCCAAACGAAGAACGGATGGAGCTGGAAGAAGTTGGGGGATGGCAGTTCTGTAACCATGTCGAGGAGTTCTGGTTGGGGAGGAAGACGCCACAGGGAGATCGCGTTCCCTATGTGGCGCACAGGACGAGACCCAGGCCACAACCCGAGATCCTGTAGCTCTGTCTTCATCCACAGTCTCTGATGTGGAGAGCAGCTCCAGCCGGCGGTGTCGTGGTCATGACCCGGCAGTGGAGCGGGAACAGGAACGGGAACAGGGGGCTGGCCTGAGGGAAAAGGACAAACGACGACAAAACAATAATTAAAATCCTGACCTGACTTAATGACGGAGAATCCCATAGGTGCTTAAGGTTGAATATATTTGCCACATAATTACCTTGATTGCCACTGTCCTCCTTAAAGGCAAGCGCAGTGCATACAGCCGTGAGTGCCGCGCTTGGACTGGGTTCTAAAAAGGGAAGTAGAATCACAATACATGTTCGAGTGATAAATGTAAATATTACGTGATACTGCCTGAAATCAGCTGTGAGTTTAGAAACTGTGTGTGAAGTTAAAACATTTGCTCTACATTACACTGGAAACACACCTGAAGTTGACTCTGGCCTCTCTGCTACTGGGCTGCCTGCTGTCTCCTTCGCCAGGAACGCCAGCTGTGGAGGAAGGGGAACAGGGGTCTTCCTCTTTGCAGGTGCTGAGACAGGAACGACAGTAAAGCATATGAAGAGCATAAATTAGGCACTTATACATATTTATGGAAGACTGCAATTACGCAAACGGGATAAGTATTTTTACCTTCAGCAGTCTTGTGAAGAGGCGTGGAAAGCGCCGCAGAAGGAGCTACAACAGACAAAGTCCTCTGTTACACACAAGGCTCACGATGGGTTGAGTTGGTGTTAGTAGAAAAGCAGACAGCCATACTCATACTGTTCCCATCTCCACAGCCTCATGCACTTTATATGTGTATTTCTCAGACACGCCAGTGTAAATGTTAAATCCTAAGTTCTATTAGCTACTGGAAACAGCAAGAGTAATATGACTGGAAGAACCAGCATGCAATCAAGTGTCAGTATGAAACACTGCTTGTTTTCTACCCTTTGATTAATGCAGCATGCATTGAGAGTAAAAATGTGTACCCTTACCATTACCGTGGTTGGAACCATTTCATCATTTTGGTCCTTAGGATGGTTAGCAGAACGCCAACAAACAACCATATTGTTACAGGAACATGGCCTGAACATGGCCTGAACATGGACAGACAGACAGACAGAACATGGCCTGAACGTGGCCGGAACTCAAAAAACAGAACAACAGCAGCAGCATAAGACCAGGTTCAGTTGGGGAGGATAACTAATCATGTCATTCTCCTGCCCTGAAACCTTTTTTGGTTTGAAAACCTGTCTCTGAAGACAATCCGGGCGGGGTAGCTACCACCGGCACAGCGCCTGTTCACACAAAAACAGAGACAGATATATAGACAGGTGGCTCAGTTACAACATTTTCATCAGTTCTGAATTTTGCACCGTGTTTCTAGTGTTACAAAAGTAAACTTACAGCTCTGGCCTCGCAGCTTGGCAGGGGAGAGGAGCAGCATCGCCTTCTCCAACTCCTCATCTTCATCCATAGCTACAGAAGACACTAGAATTAGCTTTTCCAAACTAATCAAAGTCAAAAGCACATGTTAATAAAATAAGGCTAATATAAAATACCCAGGGGTTGAGCCTGAGCCCTCGGGGCAGGCGTGGCAGCAGCAAGAGACGCCTGTCTCTGCTGCAGGTACCGCTGCAGCCTGAACATGCGGGTCCCCGGGACACAGGTCTTCCCCAGGATGAACCCAGCGTAGCCGTCAGCCCTGGAGTCCCAGATCTCCTTCCAGGTGCTGTTGGTCCGGGTCCCAAAGCCGACCAGCTCGTCATCATCGGAGGCTGCCGGCGCTGCACCCACACCGCTGGCCACGTACCCACGGAGAGACTGGATCTCTCTGAAACTCAGGGCATAAGACAGAAAGGATTGTAGGCTATCCTTGCCATGACCCTCAGTCAGAGAAATCCCCTCAGCCTCCTCCCTCTGCACACTCTTAAGGAGGTACAGGGAGTAGCCTACGTCATTCTCTAGCAGCCAGCGAAAGGACTTGCCTTTATACTTGCCGAACTGCAGGACGTACTCCCCCAGCACCTCCGTCCGGTCTGAGGCATCTCCCCCTCTCTGGCGGACGACAGCCAGGGCGCGCTCACGAACCTGGGACTCCCTCTGCGGGGGTGACTTATCCTGCAGGGCTGGGGTGTCCCGGATGCGCCTGGCCGCCTCGGAAGGGTCCTGGAGGAGGAATCCGGCTGGCCCCTTGCGGAACACAACACGGACTCTCCCCGGGAAAAACACAACCTTCTTGTGCATTCTAATATGCAGAGAGAAACACTTAATGCAATAACATTTTAAACTATCATTAATCAATACTAAAGAAAGAATGACAAACATGGTGGAGAGCAGCAGGTGTGCAAGATGTGGTGTGTATGTGCATGCATCTGTGAGTGAGAACATGATGGGAGACTAGGGGTCATAAAGGATGGTGTGTGTGTGTGTCTGTCTATGCGAACATACATAAATGATGTATGTGATGTTTACTATTTCAGAATAAATGTCTCATTTAGCGCAAAGCCTTGAACCTTCAGTAATCTACAGACTACCAGATCAACACTGCTTTGACACAGTAGGCTTATTCCGTGCGTCACTCCACTCCATGCGTAATTCTGCGCGCCATAATTTCGTTTGCAATTTTACGCGCCAACATCGGTTTACTATGCAAACACTGATAAAATAGCAATATTGTGACAAATAAATTACCGAAAGGTGTTATCAAAAATTATTCTGAACTGAAGTCTAAGTACATTCATTTCGAAAACTCTGATGTCAACTGCTTTATTAGCCGTTTTGAATTTTTGGCGCCATTTCTTGCGCGCCGATATCAATCTCCCTCCTTTATGATGCAGCCGTTGTCGAAATGGCGGTCAAGTTTATTTAGCGTAAAGATATAAAATGCACCCTGTGCACCGACACTCACATATTAATATATATACACATACACATTTAACTACCATGCCCATTTAGCAGTTCGTGCGTAATTCTATGCGCCAATGCCAATCAAATACGTTACGATACAAGGGCTATTGGAGGCAAGAGACAAACGAACTTTACTTAAAGTAGTAGAATGAAATGGACAATACAATACATGTAAGATTATCGTCTACTTTACTGCTCCATGCATAATTTCATTACAATCCCAGTCATTGCCAACCCAAATTGTGTGCTAGCCTAGCCATCGGTCCCCCGCCAATGTGCTAAGCTCCCGGCGGGATATCGTCGAATAGATAAGCGAAAATACACATACTACCTGCAAATACACCGATATTCTTTGCTTTGCAAATGCCTTGATTATTTTTTTTCTACCCAAATGCTGATCGTTCGTCATGGTGGTGGTGAACTAGCAGCGGATAGTATTGGCTTGCAATCTCTAAACGTTACAAAAATTTAAAAAATCCCCCTTCGATATGATTAAATTCACCCCGTAGTTCTAAATGTATCCCCAATAACCAGTTTTACCTGAAATCGATGGAGAAAACGCTGAGAGTTAAGCAGTTAGTCGATTGTCACCTGTCGTCTCGACCAAAGCTCTCGGAATAAACTTTTAGGAGACGGGCTCGTCCTAAAAAGCCTGCGCCACAGCGCCATAAAGGAAGTAGTGGCCAAAAGTATATAACATCCGTAGTGGTTTAGGTGAAAATGGAATTTTGGGAGACGGGTCGTCCTAAAAAAACTGCGCCACAGCGCCAAAGAGGAAGTACTGGCCAAAAGTATATTACATCCGTAGTGGTTTAGGACTACCATTGGAAATGAATGGGAAACGGTTTAGGGCCGTTTAGCTAAACAATTCTCGGTCCCGGCGCGGGAGGCCCGGGTTCGATTCCCGGCCAATGCAGCCTGCTCTCCTCTTGTCTCCAACGAGGCACCTCCACACACTTGCATTGCGTGTCTAATCCAAAAACGGCAAGGGCTAACAAGAGACGCCAATGCCTTGCGACGGAACACACCATAAAGTCGAAAGAACATGAACATGAAAGTCTAGGGTTAGGGTGGATGAACCAAAAGCAACCTGGTGCCTGGAAAGGGGCTCAAAGCAGGCCCAGAGGCAGTGAGAAGACTTCAGGCATCTCCACTGGCCCGGTTTGGGTGTTTCAGTGCTGAGACAAACCATATCTTGGTTCCATGGGGTAATGGTTAGCAATCTGGACTTTGAATGCAGCGATCCAACTTCAAATCTCGGTGGAACCTCTCGCAAGACTTCCTGCCGAGATGCACTCCCTCCTCCTTTCTGAAGCGTTCCATATTTCGACTACAGTTGGAGAAACACAAGCATGCAGAACACTAGAGCAAGCCTGAAATGAGTCCTAGAATCATTGAAAACATGCCCAACCTCACGTTTGTCCCTCTCTCTGGTGCCTGGAAAGGGGCTCAAGGCAGGCCCAGAGGCAGTGAGAAGATGTCCAGCATCTCCACCGGCCCGTTGCCACACAACTGTGACAGATAATTCCAGAGGAAGTTGCACGCTGTAATTGTCACATCATCAGCAAAGCCGTTTCATCAGATCCGAGGCACCTCCACACACCTGCATTGCGTGTCTAATGCAAAACTGGCAAGGGCTAAGAAGAGAAGCCCATTCCTTGCGACTGAAGACACCGTAAAGTCAAAAGAATGAGCGCAGTTTCAGACCGGCCCTTTCACTCTGCGTTTACGCGCCACAAAACACAGGCACATGTTCAAAAGGACTTGGTGCCGCGCCTCCCCGTCGGGGAATCGAACCCCGGTCTCCCGCGTGACAGGCGGGGATACTCACCACTATACTAACGAGGATGCAACCACAAAGACAAAGGCATAATTGCCACGCCTTCCTGACACTTCCACCCAATCATCAGCCACACTGATTTAAGCTGCATGTTGAGAGACCGCCCCCTTCTTTCTGCCAGGGCCATGAAGGGCCCCAACATTTTTGACCGCCAGGCCTTTTTCTCTGCAGACATTATGATCTGAAATTGCAACTTGCAAGTTTGTATCTGTTTGGTTGAGCTCTCCAAATCAAAGCTTTCATCTGTCTGTAGCAGTTACCTTTTACTGTGACATTTGAAAGGGTGAACTGGGTTTTGTCGGCCGCATCCACCGCCCTGATGGAAAGGGCTTGGTCCAAGGTGGGCGCTTATCTGCTGAGGTGAGAAGGTTCCTACTCGTGCTTGCTACGGCAGCACGCCTACTAAAATTGGATCGATACAGAGAAGATTAGCATGGCCCCTGCGCAAGGATGACACGCAAATTCGTGAAGCGTTCCATATTTTGACTACGGTTGGGCAGACTGAACCCTAGAACATGGCTGAGAGGAGTCCCAAGTCCCCACTAAAAACATGGCCAAGTGCACTCATGTGCATGCCTGTCCTCCTTTCAAATTCCAAGGG
>PYXC01002133.1:0-2500 GCA_015244755.2 Tenualosa ilisha | reverse complement strand
GTTTGTATCTGTTTGGTTGAGCTCTCCAAATCAAAGCTTTCATCTGTCTGTAGCAGTTACCTTTTACTGTGACATTTGAAAGGGTGAACTGGGTTTTGTCGGCCGCATCCACCGCCCTGATGGAAAGGGCTTGGTCCAAGGTGGGCGCTTATCTGCTGAGGTGAGAAGGTTCCTACTCGTGCTTGCTACGGCAGCACGCCTACTAAAATTGGATCGATACAGAGAAGATTAGCATGGCCCCTGCGCAAGGATGACACGCAAATTCGTGAAGCGTTCCATATTTTGACTACGGTTGGGCAGACTGAACCCTAGAACATGGCTGAGGGGAGTCCCAAGTCCCCACTAAAAACATGGCCAAGTGCACTCATGTGCATGCCTGTCCTCCTTTCAAATTCCAAGGGAACATGAAAGTCTAGGGTTAGGGTTGGTGAACCAAAAACAACCTGTTGCCTGGTAAGGGGCTCAAAGCAGGCCCAGAGGCAGTGAGAAGATGTCCAGTATCTCCACTGGCACGTTATCACACATCTATGACAGATCATTCCAGAGAAAATGTTCCCTCGGGTTGGGTGTGTCAGTGCCCTTGTGTGTGACTTTTGGCCCTGTCTCCCTTCCAGTTAAAACCTACGGAAATGTTAAAGTTCACACAACTGTGACAGATTATTCCAGAGGAAGTTGCACGCTGTAATTGTCACATCCTCAGCAACGCCGTTTCATCAGATCCCCTTGTTCCTGCCAGCCTAGCATCGGTGGTTCAGTGGTAGAATTCTCGCCTGCCACGCGGGAGGCCCGGGTTCGATTCCCGGCCAACGCAGCCTGCTCTCCTCTTGTCTCCAACGAGGCACCTCCACACACTTGCATTGCGTGTCTAATCCAAAAACGGCAAGGGCTAACAAGAGACGCCAATGCCTTGCGACAGAACACACCATAAAGTCGAAAGAACATGAACATGAAAGTCTAGGGTTAGGGTGGATGAACCAAAAGCAACCTGGTGCCTGGAAAGGGGCTCAAAGCAGGCCCAGAGGCAGTGAGAAGACTTCAGGCATCAGCATCTGCCCAGAGGCAGCGATCCAACTTCAAATCTCGGTGGAACCTCTCGCAAGACTTCCTGCCGAGATGCACTCCCTCCTCCTTTCTGAAGCGTTCCATATTTCGACTACAGTTGGAGAAACACAAGCATGCAGAACACTAGAGCAAGCCTGAAATGAGTCCTAGAATCATTGAAAACATGCCCAACCTCACGTTTGTCCCTCTCTCTGGTGCCTGGAAAGGGGCTCAAGGCAGGCCCAGAGGCAGTGAGAAGATGTCCAGCATCTCCACCGGCCCGTTGCCACACAAGTGTGACAGATAATTCCAGAGGAAGTTGCACGCTGTAATTGTCACATCATCAGCAAAGCCGTTTCATCAGATCCGAGGCACCTCCACACACCTGCATTGCGTGTCTAATGCAAAACTGGCAAGGGCTAAGAAGAGAAGCCCATTCCTTGCGACTGAAGACACCGTAAAGTCAAAAGAATGAGCGCAGTTTCAGACCGGCCCTTTCACTCTGCGTTTACGCGCCACAAAACACAGGCACATGTTCAAAAGGACTTGGTGCCGCGCCTCCCCGTCGGGGAATCGAACCCCGGTCTCCCGCGTGACAGGCGGGGATACTCACCACTATACTAACGAGGATGCAACCACAAAGACAAAGGCATAATTGCCACGCCTTCCTGACACTTCCACCCAATCATCAGCCACACTGATTTAAGCTGCATGTTGAGAGACCGCCCCCTTCTTTCTGCCAGGGCCATGAAGGGCCCCAACATTTTTGACCGCCAGGCCTTTTTCTCTGCAGACATTATGATCTGAAATTGCAACTTGCAAGTTTGTATCTGTTTGGTTGAGCTCTCCAAATCAAAGCTTTCATCTGTCTGTAGCAGTTACCTTTTACTGTGACATTTGAAAGGGTGAACTGGGTTTTGTCGGCCGCATCCACCGCCCTGATGGAAAGGGCTTGGTCCAAGGTGGGCGCTTATCTCCTGAGGTGAGAAGGTTCCTACTCGTGCTTGCTACGGCAGCACGCCTACTAAAATTGGATCGATACAGAGAAGATTAGCATGGCCCCTGCGCAAGGATGACACGCAAATTCGTGAAGCGTTCCATATTTTGACTACGGTTGGGCAGACTGAACCCTAGAACATGGCTGAGAGGAGTCCCAAGTCCCCACTAAAAACATGGCCAAGTGCACTCATGTGCATGCCTGTCCTCCTTTCAAATTCCAAGGGAACATGAAAGTCTAGGGTTAGGTGTTGGTGAACCAAAAACAACCTGTTGCCTGGTAAGGGGCTCAAAGCAGGCCCAGAGGCAGTGAGAAGATGTCCAGTATCTCCACTGGCACGTTATCACACATCTATGACAGATCATTCCAGAGAAAATGTTCCCTCGGGTTGGGTGTGTCAGTGCCCTTGTGTGTGACTTTTGGCCCTGTCTCCCTTCCAGTTAAAACCTACGGACGAAATGT
>PYXC01002132.1:0-15346 GCA_015244755.2 Tenualosa ilisha | reverse complement strand
AAACCAGTGGACCTAACTAGTCTACCTACAAGGCACAGCAAGCCTTTCCAAACACCTTCCAGAACATTCTTGGCTCTTAGAACATGCAACCCACCACTGAAAGACTGTAAACTGTATGCAGTAGTGTGTGTGGCTACTAGTTGCAATGACACATGCAAAACAATGTGCTTTTATTGTCATCAGTCACAACGCAGACATGGTGTTTTGTTCACAAAATGTGCTCTTGAAAGGAAATAAATTATGACTAAGGTGTGATGAAGATGTCTTACTGACTTAAGAGAAAAATTGTAGTGTTAACAGTCAAAAAAACTGACCACACACACACACACACACACACACACACACACACACACACACACTTTCATATATTTTATGAGAGAGAGAGAGAGAGAGAGAGATGCAAACTATACTTACTATACTGAACAATCTCCTGCATCTTCTCCCAGACTCTGAACTTCAGGTTGCCCAGGTGTTTTGCCACATTGATCAGAGCTCCTGAAAACCCTCTCTGGATCCTGCAGTGTGCACTGGGCTCTGGAATAACATTCAGGAGTCAGTGCTGCTGTGGGTTGGGTTCAGAACCACAGAGAAGAGAGAGACAGGAGGCAGATCACTCACCTTTCCACTGTGCTCTTGTAGTTCTGGAAAAGAAGAATGGAGGAATATGTACACATTAGTGTGTATGTGTGTGTGTGTGTGTGTGTGGGTGCGTATGTGTGTGAGTGTATGTGTAGTCTAATCTACCTGAGGGGTTCTCTGCACTGGTGCTCAGATGGAACCGGCACTCTAGAGCAGAATGGGATCTAGTGTACCCAGTGTTCTGTTTGAGATCTCCTTTGGAATTATTGTTCCATTCTCTTCTCTGATCCCTGACCTCCTCTGCTCTGCTGCCTGATCCCCCAGCTGACCCTCCATCCATCTCTGTCCACATTTCTTTTCTCTCTTAGCAACACATTACAAGACTCCCTCTTCCTCCATCTCCCTCTCTCCAACTCTCTCTGTCTCTCTCCCTCTCTCTCTCTCTCCTCTCTCTCCTCTCTCCCTCTCTCTCTCTCTTTTTCTCCCTCTCTCTCTTTCTCTCTCTCCCTCTCCCTCTCCCTCTCTCTCCTCTCTCATGTCCCATGTTTATCCTAACTGTCTCCTCTTGTCCCATGGAGCATCTTAGCACCTCACATTAGCAGCTGGATCATGTCCTAGTGTTCTTTATTTACGAAAGAACACTAAAGGTTGCAGGATTAACTCCTAATTATGATCTTATCTCACACATATTCTACACATAGTCTCTGAAAGGTAATACAATTGTGTGTGTGAGAGGAGGCATAAACAGGTAATATCATATACGTACCAGACTTTAATATAACACACTCCAATTATCAATATCTGATGGCTCCTACCTGCAGGAATGTGATGTCATCAGCTCCCATCTGCTCTTCTATGGCTCTGATTGTGTCTGAAAGAGATGAGATCTCTCTGCTCATCTTCTCAATCTTCTTCCTCATCATCTGACTCTTCTGCTCCTCTTCCTCCCTCAGTGCAGCTATCCTGACTGCCTCTTCATCTCGTAGAAACTGATGGAGCTTCTCAAACTCCCCCTTGATCTGCCTCTCTGTGTGTTGGACCAGCGTCTGAATAAACACATGACAACAATGCCAAATGTACAGATCCAATCACATTCATATTCTTCAGTTACATCAGGAAATGATCCTGTTTTTTTAAAGCATGTATTATTTGTGATTCATGTGACTCACTTTAATATGTGCTGCTTTTGGTCACAAAGGAGTTTAACTTCTTCAAAAGTCTTCAGTTTCTCCTGTAAGGGCTGCAGTTTGATCTTGAGCTCGTCCTGGAATTAATAAACATTAAATTAGACAAAAGTTAGGGGATACAAGGCATAGACTGCAATGCATAGACTTTATTACACTGCATCTCTTTCATGATTGGTCTATCTGACTGAGTATTACAGACTGTGGTGATGTCAACAATGACATTTTGGGTTTCATCAACATTGCTGCAGTACACGTGGTGAAAAGTTTGAATAACAGCATTGGACCGAGGAGGAGTTTCAGAATATATCAGCTTAAAGGTCTGGTTGTTCAGCAACAGTCATGTCACAGTGGACAAGACACACACACACACCATCTACTGTTGAATTCAAAACTTTACACTGCCTGCTGCCTTAACCGTCATGAACTCAGTTTACTTAGGTGAATAAGTCAATACCAGGTGTGCTTTTTAAAGTTTAGTTAGTCCTGAGTAACCACACAGATTCTTACCTTATGGTCAAGTGCTGCTTCATCTATGGGACTGAAGTTTTGTGATTTTTATGTTTTTTTGAGGTCTGACACACCAAACAAACAGGTTGTTTATCCTCCAGACAGAAGAGCTTGAGTTTCTCACTGTGCAGACTGCAGAGCACCTCAGCCCCTGATGAAGCGCTCTGACTTCTATCCTGTAAAAAAGTTTCACACAGGTTCCTCAGAGCCATATTTGGAGGATATTGGCCTTTTGAGCACTTCGTCCTGCAGTAGGGACATTCTCTGGATCCTTTGCTCTCCCAGAACTGCTGCAGACAGGCTTTACACACACTGTGAGAGCAGGTCAAAATGACAGGATCCTTGTAGATTTTACAGCACACAGGACAGGTGAGATCCTCTTCAAATCTAGAAGCCATTTTGTCCTGACAGTAAACTCTCTCTCCTCTGTGCAGTCTGGTTCAGCAGCTTCACTTTCACTTTCAGCAGTGGAGTTGAGTCAGTCAGTCCCAAACTCACAAACTGTTTCACACTTTAATCCACACGACTCTTAGATCCTCTAGCTTCAGGTTCAACCCAAACTGTTTCCCTCAGTCTAAACACTGTTACTAAGAAACTTCTGATCAAAGTGTCCCACATGAGAACGTCGAGTGGAGGACAGAGAATCAACCTGCCACTCAACTTCACTTCCTGCTCCTGCACCAGTTAGACCAGTTTGTCTCTCACCAGTGACTTAGGTGAACATTCCAGTGGTGGGTGTGAACTGTACCTGCCAAAGACACAGAGACTGACCCCAGACCAGTGAATATGTACTACTACTATATTTACCTCACATGGACCACCAACACCACCTTGCTGGTCAGGCAGCAAGACACGCCTTCACTTCCTGCGCAGGATGAGGAGAGCTGACCTCCCCACTTCTGCACTCACCACCTTCTACAGGGGCGCTATTGAGAACATCCTTACCAGCAGCCTCTCTGTCTGGCATGGCAGCTGCTCAGCTGCAGACAAGAAGGCACTACAGAGGGTGGTGAGGACTGCAGGAAAGATCATCAGATCACCCCAACCAGTCATTCAGGACTGATACACATTACACTTTTCAAGAGAGCCATCAACATCATCAAGGACACAAACTGTTCTTCCTCCTACCATCTGGAAAGTGCTACTGTAACATGCGGAGCCACACAAGTGGACTGGGAAACAACTTCTTTCCACAAGCCAACAAGCTTATCAACTCACTAAAGAAAATTCAATGAACATTCCATGAACATGTTACTGACATCAAAACAAACCCTAGACGCACTGATATACATGCTGCCCTCAGCACTCGTGCACTTTATTTTTGCACCATACATATTGCACCTACACCTAACTGCAACTTTTCATATTGCACATTTCATTGCATTTTTCATATTACACATTTCACTTCACCTTACCTCACCAGCTACCAAGAAGAGCTATCTCAGTACTTCCTTTTTGTTGAAACCCTGTGTGTTTACCTGTATTTTTAGTCTAGTCCATTGATTATTGTGTGTGTGTGTGCATGTGTGTGTGCGTGAAACACAATTTCAGTCCTCTTTGTAATGCTTGTTACATGGTGAACTTGACAATAAAGAACACTTTGATTTTGACTACTGTGACTCCCATACAATTTCCTCTGAGTGAATTAGACTGTTCATGTGAGGTCTGCACAAATACTTGTGGTCTACATACACTAATACATAATAAGGAAACACATAAGCTGTTTGGAATACATGTAGACACATTACAATGCATTATTAATGTGGTGAAAGAACATAGCATGAAGCAAAGCCTCTACTTATCATCAGCTGCACTGGGCTAAACTTGAGTAATGGATTTGTTTGTTTACTTCTTCTTAGTCCTTATTGTGCCCAGTGGCACATAAGGTGAGGACTAAGGATCTCCACTTGTCTCTGTTGTTGGCCTTCTTCTCAATGGTGTTCCAGTTCAAATTTCTCTCCTTCATTTCGCCTTCTATGGTTCGTTTCCAGGCTGTTTTTTGGTCTCCCTCTTTTGCGCTTTCCTTCAGGGGTCCATTGAAGTGCTGCTCTTGTGATGTCATCATGTGGTTTCTTGAGTGTGTGCCCTAGCCATTTCCACCGCCGGCGGATCAGTGACGTCTCCATGTTTGTGTTGTCCTGCGGATCAGTAATGTCTCCATGTCTGTGTTGTCCTGTGGATCAGTGACGTCTGCATGTCTGTGTTGTCCTGCGGATCAGTAATGTCTCCATGTCTGTGTTGTCCTGTGGATCAGTGACGTCTGCATGTCTGTGTTGTCCTGCGGATCAGTGACGTCTGCATGTCTGTGTTGTCCTGCGGATCAGTGACGTCTGCATGTCTGTGTTGTCCTGCGGATCAGTGACGTCTGCATGTCTGTGTTGTCCTGCGGATCAGTGACGTCTGCATGTCTGCGTTGTCCTTCAGATCAGTAGTGTCTCCATGTCTGTGCACTGCCTGCAGATCAGTAACGTCTCCATGTCTGTCTCCTATTATCCTGCGCAGCTCCTTGTTTGCCATTTTCTGAGGCCAAAATATTTTAAAGATTTTTCTAAGGTGGCAGTTTTGATTTTTCCTCTATTATTTGTTTATTTTCTTCTATTATTTGTTTGTTTATTTGTTTCTAAATTGGATAAATCAATGAATTTTCCTTCACCTGGTCAAATGTACTCAGCTTTATAAATGGAATGTAGAGAGTCTGTTGACCCTAAAGAGAGAGTCTTTATTTCAGATGGGGTCTGCATGACAGAGCAGATGAGAAGACAGGCCTTATGACCGAAAATGATTTTGACAAGTTTCTGCCAGCAGGGGGAGTTGTCTGCTAGCAGTGTAATAAGGCTCAGTTGCTAGATCATATTCTTCAGTAGATGCTACTGTGGTCTCATTGACTAGAATAAAAGACACCTGTAAATGTCTGTGAAAATTCTCATTCATCCAGGTCATGGTAGTCAAGGAGTTCAGTTATATGCAACAGTATTTCTTTTTAGAGCCTACAGACATTTCACAGGTGGTATGAGAGAGGAGTGAAGGAGGCCATCTATGCCCATCTAGAACAACCAACTTTGAACAGAGGAGGGGGGCTACGTCATCATCTGTCTGCTACATACCATTCTGCCTTGGGATCCCATCCCAGGAAGTTTGATGCTCATTACCATCAGTGCAGTTAACATTCTCTGGATCCTGTGATCATAATGACCCTTCCAATTCACACATTGACTTATAATAATTTTGGATGAAAGATGAAACATCTTCAGGCTCCAAAAAGAAGTCCAGTTGCATAGAACTGAACATCTTGAACACCTGTAAATGTTAAAATAAATGGTGCATATTGGTGTAAAATTAAAATCAGCTTTGCCAAGGCAGCTTATGTGTGTATAGTACCCCCATGTGTGTTTTAATACTGATTATTATACTGAAATACTGATTATTTCCTTTTAGAAGTATAGAGTCATTTATTCAAGTGGTGAAAGAACATAAATTATCCTGCATTGTTAGCATGTTTCCCTGTCATGGTGATGAGGACAGATGGTTACTTGAAATTAACTGTCTGAGGTGTGTGTGTGTGTGTGTGTGTGTGTGTGTGTGTGTGTGTGTGTGTGTGTGTGTGTGTGTGTTTATATTCTTATCATCCATGATTTTCTGAGTTCTAACTGGGATGCTTCAAGAGAGTTATACAAGGTTTTACTGGTATGATTCTAAGGTGAAGGAAATCTTCAGAATTACAAAAGTATAGAAACACTCTCTCAGTGAAAGTGTGTGAGAAAGTGTGTAGTTGTGTGTTATTATCAGGGTCAGTGAATGAAAGCTTTTTCATGTGAATGATGTCATGTCTCTCTCTCTCTCTCTCTTTTACACACACACACACACACACAGACCCACACACACACACACAAGCTGAACACTGAGTGATGTGTGATGATATGAATGAAGGTCATATCTCTCTCTCTCACACACACACACACACACACACACACACACAAGCAACACTGAGTAATGTGTGATGAGGATGTGAATGATGGTCATATCTCTCTCTCTCTCTCTTTCTCTCTCTCTCTCTCTCTCACACACACACACACACACACACACACACACACAAGCTGAACACTGAGCGATGTGTGATGAGGATGTGAAAGATGGTCATATCTCACACACACACACACACACACAGACACACACACACACACACACAAGCTGAACACTAAGTGATCTGTGATGAGGATATGAATTATGGTCATTATAGATAGTTTTGTGCAGCAGCAATGTGGGGGTCTGACTTTTATTATTGTTGTCCCGTAAAAACATTTGTCACTTGTGAGGCAGAAACTGTGGAACATTTCATTGGCTATACCAAAAAAAGACAAATATTAACAAATTTACAAAACCAAACGTGTAGTAACTGACCACTATACATCTGAACATGCACACTAACACTCTCTGGTCTCACACACACACACACACACATGAACACTCTCTAATCGTGCACCCGTGCCCATTTCCATGACAAATGAAAAACCAAAACTCTTGAGAACCGGCGAGCCAGCTGTTGCCAAACTGATAAATGTAGTGATCGATTCTTTACCATTTCAGTACAGTATAAATTAAGCTGTAGAGTCATGAGAGAGAGAGAGAGACAGAGAGAGATGCAGACTCTACTCACTGTACTGAACAATCTCCTGCATCTTCTCCCAGACTCTGAACTGCAGATTACCCAGGTGCTTTGCCACATTGATCAGAGCTCCTGAAACCCTCTCTGGATCCTGCAGTGTGCACTGGGCTCTGGAATAACATTCAGGAGTCAGTGCTGCTGTGGGTTTGGGTTCAGAACCACAGAGAAGAGAGAGACAGGAGGCAGATCACTCACCTTTCCACTGTGCTCTTGCAGTTCTGGTAAACAAACAAACAATGAAATGTGTTAGATTCTGTTAATGATCATGGATGTTTATGGATGGTAACACTGTTGTGATGATGCATCAATAATATTATTATCTGCAGTCAACAGTAATAGGAGAGTGCCAAGGTTTCCCCAGGTTTGATCTGCAGTCAGAAACCAGACACCACTAGTCTCTTTGTACTGCCTGTATGTGAACAGGGGCTACAGCCTCATCTTAAAATCTTGGCACATACAGGAGCACTCAGTAAACTGAAAAAAAGCTGACAAAGGTCATCATTATGAGCTGAAACTGTATAAGTCTTGTAGTCAGACTTTCACATTTTTTGAAGTATAAGAATAATATAACTGAACACCTTGACTACAAGAATAATTGTTTACTTGCATTTATTTGTTTAGAATTCAAATAATACAGCAGCTAGACTAGTAGGCAGTTATAGTCTAGAGTAGACAACTGGGCCAGGCACTTTTCCGTAGAAGCAGTAGTCTATATTGTCTGAACCTTGGACTGGATGACAGATATTTATCTGAAAGAGTTTTGATTGACAAGAAATGTAGGAGGAATGCAGGAATGTGACATCATCAGCTCCCATCTATTCTTCTATGGTTCTGATTGTGTCTGAAAGAAATTAGATCTCTCATCTGATCTTCTCAATCTTCTCCTTCATCATCTGACTCTTCTGCTCCTTTTCCTTCCTAAGTACAGCTATCCTGGCTGCCTCTTCTTGCCGTAGAAACTGGTGAAGCTTCACAAACTCCTCCTTGAAATGCCTCTCTGTGTGTTGGGCCTGAGTCTGGATTAACACACACCATGAGAAAACAAACCTGCCAACTTGCCTTCCTTAAATAAGATTTGAATAAGTTCTCTTTCCAAGCTTAATGTGTTGTGCTGTTTTATCACAGACCAGTTTCACTTCTTCAAAGGTCTTCAGTTTGTCCTGTAAGGGCTGCAGGTTGGTTTTGAGCTCATCCTAGAAATGATGCAGATATAAGTGTCAACAAACAAACAAACAAACAAACATCTGCACTGCTGCTGTAATAGATACTTATCAAACACAGAGCACCTGGGGGAGAGAAAGAAGAGATACTCTAAGCACTGATATCTTTCATCTCTTTTGGTGAATGTGTATAAATGTACTAATGTTTCCATTATTTTGCACAATCAAGTGTTGTATGATATTGTTTATACTCACAGAAAGAGTAGCAGAGTTTCTCACATTGTGGCAGGTGAGCAGATATTGATGTGTAGTACTACCAGATGGAGAAAACAAGAGGCTGAATATCACCTCCTTGTGGAGATTATGGTATTAGATTAGATTAGATTAGATTCAACTTTATTGTCATTACACATGTATAAATACAGGTAACGAAATGCAGTTTGGCATCTAATCAGAAGTGCAAAGAGCAGCAAGTGCAGTATATACAGTATGCAGTATGTACAGCAGTAAAGAGCAGATTATATACAGATAAGAGTAGTAATAATAAATAGTCAGAAGAGCAATATACATGTTAGGTGAAGAGATAGTAGGGTAATATACAGATGTGCTATAGAGATTCAATGTAAGGGCAATATACAGATGTGCTAGAGAGATAGTTATATACAGATGTATTAAGTATATACAGATGTGCTATAGAGACAGTTATGTACAGATGTATTAAGTATATACAGATGTACAGATGTAATATACATAATATACATAATCTACATAATATACATAATCTACATAAGTAAATATCTATAGGATGGCACCAATACACATGATCACAGTGATCATCATGTAAATGTTTCAGCTGGATTACAATATAGGGCACTAGTCACACCTCATTATGAAAGATAAATATACTGTATATGTGAACACTGAATGAAATTCACCTTGCAGTCAAGAGCTGCTTCACTCATAGGATAGAATTTGTGTCCAACATGTTTTTTAGAGTCTCGACAAACCAGACACACAGGCTGTTTATCATCCAGACAGAAGAGTTTGAGTTCCTCACTGTGCAGACTGCAGAGCACCTCAGACCCTGCAGCTGAAGCTCTCTGACTTCTCTCCTGTAGGAATGACTCACACAGGTTCTTTAAGTGGAGGTTCTGGGGAGGGTTACCCTTTGATGATCTCCTCCTGCAGACTGGACATTCTCCACATCCCTTCGTGTCCCAGAACTGCTGCAGACAGACTTTACAGACCTTATGCTGTGACTACAGGAGAGGAGGACTGGATCCTTGAAGATGTCAGTGCACACTGGACAAGTGAAATCCTCCTCCGCAAAAGATGCAGAAGCCATTTTCATTGGGCGCAAATCTCTTGACTATATTGACTGTTTATAGAAATGAACTTTCACTGTCAGGACATGTGACAGTGCAGAGATATACCAGTCTTATCCAAGCTGAAATGCGCACACAAACCACAGTCACACACAGTATAAACAGGGACTACTTCTGGGTGAGGGAGGGAGGTGAATATTGAATATTATTGTCTGTGCCACTATCAGCAAGTAGTAGCAAGTAGCATCTAAACAGAGCAGCCTAAAACACATCCATGTCATTCATATCACATGTGGACATATTCAAACTTGTAAGTGTTTTTGTATGTCAGTTGTAGGCTATGTGTTCATCTGAGTGTGTCTGAGTGATTCTCTCTCTCTCGCACACACACAAACACACACACACTTTAAAACTTTTAATATTAATTCCAAAGTACACCTTTATTCAAAACATTTCTGTATAGAAATCCAAATGTTCTCTTAGAAGTATTTTGCCACCAGGGGGAGCTATCTGTTTGGTAGCACTGGGATAAGTTACTTGACCATGGGGTATTTCACAAAACCATCATTTCAGTAAAGCCATCCAAGACAAGTGATGAAAACGGGGCTTGACTGAGCCCAGTCTCTGTAAACAAGCTCAGAAATGTGTAGTTTATGCTGTTTAACTTCTGTCTGTACTCTTGGTTCATTCTTTATTCAAAGATCTTTAACACAGGGTCTATGGGGACAGATGAAGCATGTTTGCCTTATACTCTTAGGGGGAAAAGGTTAAACATCCAAAACTATACTGTTCCTAAAAGCACATACCCTGTAGATGTGATTTAACATGCACTGAGACTTGACCCAACTCCCTTCATCCCACAGACTATCCATAGTTTTCTAATGGATTTCAAGGAATTAAATGGCTTTGAAAACAATGGTTGTACTCTGACCATATTTGGCCCCCGGCCTATATCAAGTGTGAGTTTGCCCTGCTTTACCTGGGTGTCCACTGGCAGGATTGTAAGTGTGTGTGTGTGCGTGTGTGTGTGTGAGACTACAGACAGGTATGACGTGAATATGTGTGTGTGTGTATGTATGACTAGAGAGTGATAGTGTGTGTGTTAGAAAGACCACGCACAGTGACAGGAGTTAGTGAGCTTGTGCACTCGCCCCAACAAACATGTTGGACAGCTTTTCGCGAGTGAGGCAGCGTGTGGCAGCTCACCACAGATGCTCCTTCTAGCTAGTTCGCTTATCACCTTAGTCAACTAGTTTGGTACATGAAAATTCCTCACTTTGCATTTAAAACCAGATCGATCATCAATGACGAACTATAAGTCATCATTTCATTCTAGTTGTTTGAATACCTAGTGTCTAACGATATATCTCTATATATACACTATAGACACAAATACCCAGTGTCTTATTATATACCCTATATACACTATAGACACAAATACCAGTGTCTTATATATACCCTATATAACACTATAGACACAGAATACCCAGTGTCTTATTATATACCCCTCCTATACCTATAGACAGAAACCGTTTTTTATTACCCTATATAACACTATAGACACAGAATACCAGTGTCTATTATATACCCCTATATAACACTATAGACACAGATACCAGTGTCTTATTATATACCCTATATAACACTATAGACACAGAATACAGTGTCTTATTATATATACCCCTATATAAACTATAGACACAGAATACCCAGTGTCTTATAGGGAGGAACCATAGAGTAGCACGTTTAGGGTTAGACTTGGAAGAGTTTGAGGGAGGGATAGTGGTATACACACACACAACACGCACACACGCACACACAGCACACACACACACACACACACACACACACACACACACTGTCACTGAGAGAGTGAGTGTTTCCATATGACTCCCACACATCCTCCTCTCTCTCACACACACACACACACACACACGGCAGTAGTGTAATACACAAAATCAAGTAGAAAATAATCTCATGCATGATTTATTATTTTCAGTATTTTAGGTCAAATATCCCAACATCACTATAGATCACCTGAACATTAGTTTTCATTTCCACATCAAACACTTTTGTGTTTCTGTTCTCCACAGGCTTCCCTCTCAGTAGTGTTCCACACACTGAACATTAACACAGCTTGAAATGTTGAGATCCACACAATAAGACACATCTTTGGTTGGCTTTGGTTTTCTCCTGTAGGTTTCCCTCTCAGTGTGTGAGTCCTGATCCAGAGTCAGTATGAGCTCTAACTGTGCTGCTCTACTCTTACTGAGGCCTTCACTGCTAACATCCTCAGAGGGGGAAAGTGGAGAAAGTCAAGAAGAATGGAAACAGGTCATGAGCTCTAACTAATAAATGTTAGAGATGTGTGTTACCATCAGGGCTTTGGATTCTTATCATCCACGACAACACAGAGGCTGGAGGAGCTCTAACTAGGAGGAGTCAGAGTTACACAACATTTTACTGGGACAACCCTAAGAGGAGAGAAATTTGACCGAGTCCGAAAGTATGGAAACACTCTTTCAGTGAAAGTGTGTGTGAAAGTGTGTATGTGTGTGTTATTATCAGGGTCAGAGAATGAGAGTTTTCCTCTGTTCCAGTCCAGCTGCACTCTGATCCTCTGGAGTTTCTGCTTCACTGTGAGGCGAGTGGAGGGATGAGGTGAAGCACGTGCTTTATATGCAGCACCGTAATACCACACAATCCACATTCCACTACTGTATATGTGTCCCTCCTCTGGTGAGACTCTGTCATCACACCCAGCTGCCACCACCCCATCATTCCCCCCAACCTCCACATCCCAGCAGTGAGTCCCTGAGTTAAAGCCCTCAGAGCCCAGGACACTGAACCACACATCAAATCTCTCTGGGTTATCAGGAAGCTGCTGTCCCACAACACTGTATCTCACACTGGTCAGATCCTCAGACAGGATGAGTTGTGGGTTTGCAGTGTTGGGATCCAGAGTGACAGGAGCTGCAGAGAGAAAGAACACACACATGAGCTGAACACTGAGTGATGTGTGTGAACAACAACAACAAATCTGATGAACACACCACCCACTACCAGTCTCTAATCTCACACACACACACATACACACACACACACACACACACAACCACTCTCTAATCACACACACAAACCTCTGTGATCAAATAGACACACACACAACCTCCCTCTATGAGCACACACACACACACACACACACACACATACAACTACTCTCTCACACACACACCACACTCTCACACACATACCTCTGTGATCAAATAGACACACACACAACCTCCCTCTATGAGCACACACACACAAATATACACACACATAAACACACACACACACACACACACACTCTGCAACCACTCTCTCATCACACAGATACACACACACACACTACCAATTGGTGACAAACACTACCCACTTCCAATCTCTGATTACACACACACACACACACAAACAAACACAAACAACCACTTCTTCACCGCACAGATACACAAATACACACACACATAAGCACACACAAACACATACACTATAAATCTGATGACAAACATTACCCACTTCCAGTCACTGATCTCACACACACAAACAAACGCCACACAGACATACACATAGACACACTCCGCTGTGATCACACACACACACACACAACCTCCCTCTATGAGCATGCACACACACACAAACAACCACTCTTTCACCAGACACACACACACACACAGACACACACACACACACACTACAAATATGATGACAAACACTACCCATCTCTGATCTCACACATACACACCGACACACAAACACACACACACAAAAAAACACCACCACTCTCTGATCACACACACACACAAACACACACACACACAACCACTCTTTCACAACGCAGACACACACAGAAACAAACCACTCTGATCAGACACACACATACACACATATAACCACTCTTACACCATTCAAACACACACACACACACGCACACACACACACGCACACACACAAACAACCACTCTCATCACTCAGACACACACACACACACACACACACACACACACACACACACACACACACACCACTCTGATAAGACACATTCAAACAGACACACACAGAGACACAGATACAAACACACACACACACACAAACACACACACACACACACAAACAACCACTCTCATCACTCAGACACAAACACAGACACGCGCGCGCACGTACACACACACACACTACCCTGATAATACACATTCAAACAGACACACACAGAGACACAGACACAAACACACACACACACACAACAACAACAACAACAAATCTGATGACAAACACCACCCACTACCAGTCTCTAATCTCACACACACACACAACACATTCCCACTCTCTAATCACACACACAAACCTCTGTGATACAAATAGACACACACACAACCTCCCTCTATGAGCACACACACACACACACACACACACACACACACACACACACACACAAACACTCTACAACCACTTTCTCTTCACACAAACACACACACACACACACTACCAATTGATTACAAACACCATCCACTTCCAATCTCTTATTACACACAGATACACACACACAAACAAATACAAACAATCACTTTTTCACCAAACAGATACACACACACACACAAACAAATACAAACAACCACTTTTTCACCACACCGATACACATATACACAAAAACACAAAAACACAAACACTCTACTACAGTACCACTCTCTCACCACACACACACACACACACACACACAAACACACTAAAAATTTGATCACAAACACTACCTGCTTCCACTCTCTGATTACACACACAGACCCCCCCCCGCCCCACACACACACACTACAAATCTGATGACAAACAGTACCCAAGAGCAGGCTCTGGTCACACACACACACACACAAACACTAAAAATTAGATCACAAACACTACCTACTTCCACTCTCTGATTACACACACACACACACACACACACACACACACACACACACACACACACACTACTGTTTATCTGATGACAAACAGTACCCAAGATCAGCCTCTGATCGTACACACACAGACACACAAACACACACAAAAAACACTCAGTCTCTGATTTCACACACACACACACAAACACACACACACACTAAAGATTTGATCACAAACAGTACCTACTTTCACTCTCTGATTACACACACACACACACACACACACACACAGACACACCCACACAGACACCCACACACACTACAAATCTGATGACAAACAGTACCCAAGAGCAGTCTAAGATCATACACACACAGACACACAAACACACACAAAAAACACTCAGGGCCCTATTATGCCGCGGCGCACTGTGCATTCGCGACATGCGCATGGTGTCATTACTATTCTGTGCCAGAGCATTTTTCTAGATAGCAGATGACACTGCGCCGTCATGGGTGTGTCAGCGAAAAGAAGAGGTGTGGTCTGGCGCAAAGCGTGCCAGATGCTATTATAAGGACGCAAAAATTAAATCCGCCAGTGACCAACAAAACCCTGGTCTGTCGTCAGTTGCGCATTGCTGAAAAGCTATTTTAGGGGCGCACAGCGCTTTGGGATATGAAAGCGTGCACAATGCGCGAACACCCTGCTTCTCTCATCAGCAGGAGCGTGCAGCAGGGTTTATACAAAAGTTTTTCATGTGGAGAAAAAAATTATGGAGTCCCTGGAAATATGAAATATAAATGTACATCACATATATCACAATATTTATTAATTTGTGTTGAAAGCTTTTGTTTCCCCCGTCTTCTAACATCATTGTACCACTTTCGGCACTGTTCGCATGTTCTTTTTTTGCCAAAGGCGGAGGACACAACTGAGGATATTTCCTCCCATACTTCCTTGACCCGTGGAGGTTTGGGGGGATTCTTTTCATTCCCGAAGATCATTAGTCATGGGTGT
>PYXC01002131.1:0-16439 GCA_015244755.2 Tenualosa ilisha | reverse complement strand
ACATGTCAGAACGTTCTGGTAATACGACTCGTTAACAAAACTGCATGTTTTTGCACTGGAATGGTAATCCGGCTTTTTTGTACCACATTTTGACATTTTCATTGTCAACACTCAAAACATCACACTTGATATGTTCATGCAATGCAGAAGGCAATGATTCATTGTCACTTGTCATGTTCAGGCAATTTCGCATCAAATGTCAAATGATTCTTTTTTGTCAAGCACAGTTCAGGACATAGAATACCACTTTTTCAAATGATCATGTCATACGTCATGTCAATGCAAGGTAGCTGCGGTTACTGACCTAAAACATGTCAGAACGTTCTGGTAATACGACTCGTTAACAAAACTGCATGTTTTTGCACTGGAATGGTAATCCGGCTTTTTGTACCACATTTTGACATTTTCATTGTCAACACTCAAAACATCACACTTGATATGTTCATGCAATGCAGAAGGCAATGATTCATGTCACTTGTCATGTTCAGGCAATTTCGCATCAAATGTCAAATGATTCTTTTTGTCAAGCACAGTTCAGGACATAGAATACCACTTTTTCAAATGATCATGTCATACGTCATGTCAATGCAAGGTAGCTGCGGTTACTGACCTAAAACATGTCAGAACGTTCTGGTAATACGACTCGTTAACAAAACTGCATGTTTTTGCACTGGAATGGTAATCCGGCTTTTTGTACCACATTTTGACATTTTCATTGTCAACACTCAAAACATCACACTTGATATGTTCATGCAATGCAGAAGGCAATGATTCATTGTCACTTGTCATGTTCAGGCAATTTCGCATCAAATGTCAAATGATTCTTTTTGTCAAGCACAGTTCAGGACATAGAATACCACTTTTTCAAATGATCATGTCATACGTCATGTCAATGCAAGGTAGCTGCGGTTACTGACCTAAAACATGTCAGAACGTTCTGGTAATACGACTCGTTAACAAAACTGCATGTTTTTTGCACTGGAATGGTAATCCCGGCTTTTTGTACCACATTTTTGACATTTTCATTGTCAACACTCAAAACATCACACTTGATATGTTTCATGCAATGCAGAAGGCAATGATTCATTGTCACTTGTCATGTTCAGCAATTTCGCATCAAATGTCAAATGATTCTTTTTGTCAAGCACAGTTCAGGACATAGAAACCACTTTTTCAAATGATCATTCATACGTCATGTCAATGCAAGGTAGCTGCGGTTACTGACCTAAAACATGTCAGAACGTTCTGGTAAACGACTCGTTAACAAAACTGCATTTTTGCACTGGAATGGTAATCCGGCTTTTGTACCACATTTTGACATTTTCATTGTCAACACTCAAACATCACACTTGATAGTTCATGCAATGCAGAAGGCAATGATTCATTGTCACTTGTCATGTTCAGGCAATTTCGCATCAAATGTCAAATGATTCTTTTTGTCAAGCACAGTTCAGGACATAGAATACCACTTTTTCAAATGATCATGTCATACGTCATGTCAATGCAAGGTAGCTGCGGTTACTGACCTAAAACATGTCAGAACGTTCTGCTAATACGACTCGTTAACAAAACTGCATGTTTTTGCACTGGAATGGTAATCCGGCTTTTTGTACCACATTTTGACATTTTCATTGTCAACACTCAAAACATCACACTTGATATGTTCATGCAATGCAGAAGGCAATGATTCATTGTCACTTATGTTCAGGCAATTTCGCATCAAATGTCAAATGATTCTTTTTGTCAAGCACAGTTCAGGACATAGAATACCACTTTTTCAAATGATCATGTCATACGTCATGTCAATGCAAGGTAGCTGCGGTTACTGACCTAAAACATGTCAGAACGTTCTGGTAATACGACTCGTTAACAAAACTGCATGTTTTTTGCACTGGAATGGTAATCCGGCTTTTTGTACCACATTTTGACATTTTCATTGTCAACACTCAAAACATCACACTTGATATGTTCATGCAATGCAGAAGGCAATGATTCATTGTCACTTGTCATGTTCAGGCAATTTCGCATCAAATGTCAAATGATTCTTTTGTCAAGCACAGTTCAGGACATAGAATACCACTTTTTCAAATGATCATGTCATACGTCATGTCAATGCAAGGTAGCTGCGGTTACTGACCTAAAACATGTCAGAATGTTCTGGTACATTACATTTACATTTATGCATTTAGCAGACGCTTTTATCCAAAGCGACTTACAACTCATCAACTATCAATTGTTCCGGGCCAGTCTCCCCTAGAGCAACTTAGGGTTAAGTGCCTTGCTCAAGGGCACAACGGTGGCAGCCGGGATTCGAACCCAAAACTTTCCAGGCTAATTACACACTAGGCTGGTTCCTTAACCACTACGCTACCACCACCCCTCGTAATACGACTCGTTAACAAAACTGCATGTTTTTGCACTGGAATGGTAATCCGGCTTTTTGTACCACATTTTGACATTTTCATTGTCAACACTCAAAACATCACACTTGATATGTTCATGCAATGCAGAAGGCAATGATTCATTGTCACTTATGTTCAGGCAATTTCGCATCAAATGTCAAATGATTCTTTTTGTCAAGCACAGTTCAGGACATAGAATACCACTTTTCAAATGATCATGTCATACGTCATGTCAATGCAAGGTAGCTGCGGTTACTGACCTAAAACATGTCAGAACGTTCTGGTAATACGACTCGTTAACAAAACTGCATGTTTTTGCACTGGAATGGTAATCCGGCTTTTTGTACCACATTTTGACATTTTCATTGTCAACACTCAAAACATCACACTTGATATGTTCATGCAATGCAGAAGGCAATGATTCATTGTCACTTGTCATGTTCAGGCAATTTCGCATCAAATGTCAAATGATTCTTTTTGTCAAGCACAGTTCAGGACATAGAATACCACTTTTTCAAATGATCATGTCATACGTCATGTCAATGCAAGGTAGCTGCGGTTACTGACCTAAAACATGTCAGAATGTTCTGGTACATTACATTTACATTTATGCATTTAGCAGACGCTTTTATCCAAAGCGACTTACAACTCATCAACTATCAATTGTTCCGGGCCAGTCTCCCCTAGAGCAACTTAGGGTTAAGTGCCTTGCTCAAGGGCACAACGGTGGCAGCCGGGATTCGAACCCAAAACTGTCCAGGCTAATTACACACTAGGCTGGTTCCTTAACCACTACGCTACCACCACCACCCCTCGTAATACGACTCGTTAACAAAACTGCATGTTTTTTGCACTGGAATGGTAATCCGGCTTTTTGTACCACATTTTGACATTTTCATTGTCAACACTCAAAACATCACACTTGATATGTTCATGCAATGCAGAAGGCAATGATTCATTGTCACTTGTCATGTTCAGGCAATTTCGCATCAAATGTCAAATGATTCTTTTTGTCAAGCACAGTTCAGGACATAGAATACCACTTTTTCAAATGATCATGTCATACGTCATGTCAATGCAAGATAGCTGCGGTTACTGACCTAAAACATGTCAGAATGTTCTGGTACATTACATTTACATTTATGCATTTAGCAGACGCTTTTATCCAAAGCGACTTACAACTCATCAACTATCAATTGTTCCGGGCCAGTCTCCCCTAGAGCAACTTAGGGTTAAGTGCCTTGCTCAAGGGCACAACGGTGGCAGCCGGGATTCGAACCCAAAACTTTCCAGGCTAATTCCACACTAGGCTGGTTCCTTAACCACTACGCTACCACCACCCCTTGTAATACGACTCGTTAACAAAACTGCATGTTTTTGCACTGGAATGGTAATCCGGCTTTTTGTACCACATTTTGACATTTTCATTGTCAACACTCAAAACATCACACTTGATATGTTCATGCAATGCAGAAGGCAATGATTCATTGTCACTTGTCATGTTCAAGCAATTTCGCATCAAATGTCAAATGATTCTTTTTGTCAAGCACAGTTCAGGACATAGAATACCACTTTTTCAAATGATCATGTCATACGTCATGTCAATGCAAGATAGCTTCGGTTACTGACCTAAAACATGTCAGAATGTTCTGGTACATTACATTTACATTTACATTTATGCATTTAGCAGACGCTTTTATCCAAAGCGACTTACAACTCATCAACTATCAATTGTTCCGGGCCAGTCTCCCCTAGAGCAACTTAGGGTTAAGTGCCTTGCTCAAGGGCACAACGGTGGCAGCCGGGATTCGAACCCAAAACTTTTCAGGCTACTTACACACTAGCCAGGTTCCTTAACCACTACGCTACCACCACCCCTGGTAATACGACTCGTTAACAAAACTGCATGTTTTTGCACTGGAATGGTAATCCGGCTTTTTGTACCACATTTTGACATTTTCATTGTCAACACTCAAAACATCACACTTGATATGTTCATGCAATGCAGAAGGCAATGATTCATTGTCACTTGTCATGTTCAGGCAATTTCGCATCAAATGTCAAATGATTCTTTTTGTCAAGCACAGTTCAGGACATAGAATACCACTTTTTCAAATGATCATGTCATACGTCATGTCAATGCAAGGTAGCTGCGGTTACTGACCTAAAATATGTCAGAACGTTCTGGTAATACGACTCGTTAACAAAACTGCATGTTTTTGCACTGGAATGGTAATCCGGCTTTTTGTACCACATTTTGACATTTTCATTGTCAACACTCAAAACATCACACTTGATATGTTCATGCAATGCAGAAGGCAATGATTCATTGTCACTTGTCATGTTCAGGCAATTTCGCATCAAATGTCAAATGATTCTTTTTGTCAAGCACAGTTCAGGACATAGAATACCACTTTTTCAAATGATCATGTCATATGTCATGTCAATGCAAGGTAGCTGCGGTTACTGACCTAAAACATGTCAGAACGTTCTGGTAATACGACTCGTTAACAAAACTGCATGTTTTTGCACTGGAATGGTAATCCGGCTTTTTGTACCACATTTTGACATTTTCATTGTCAACACTCAAAACATCACACTTGATATGTTCATGCAATGCAGAAGGCAATGATTCATTGTCACTTGTCATGTTCAGGCAATTTCGCATCAAATGTCAAATGATTCTTTTTGTCAAGCACAGTTCAGGACATAGAATACCACTTTTTCAAATGATCATGTCATATGTCATGTCAATGCAAGGTAGCTGCGGTTACTGACCTAAAACATGTCAGAACGTTCTGGTAATACGACTCGTTAACAAAACTGCATGTTTTTGCACTGGAATGGTAATCCGGCTTTTTGTACCACATTTTGACATTTTCATTGTCAACACTCAAAACATCACACTTGATATGTTCATGCAATGCAGAAGGCAATGATTCATTGTCACTTGTCATGTTCAGGCAATTTCGCATCAAATGTCAAATGATTCTTTTTGTCAAGCACAGTTCAGGACATAGAATACCACTTTTTCAAATGATCATGTCATACGTCATGTCAATGCAAGGTAGCTGCGGTTACTGACCTAAAACATGTCAGAACGTTCTGGTAATACGACTCGTTAACAAAACTGCATGTTTTTGCACTGGAATGGTAATCCGGCTTTTTGTACCACATTTTGACATTTTCATTGTCAACACTCAAAACATCACACTTGATATGTTCATGCAATGCAGAAGGCAATGATTCATTGTCACTTGTCATGTTCAGGCAATTTCGCATCAAATGTCAAATGATTCTTTTTGTCAAGCACAGTTCAGGACATAGAATACCACTTTTTCAAATGATCATGTCATACGTCATGTCAATGCAAGGTAGCTGCGGTTACTGACCTAAAACATGTCAGAACGTTCTGGTAATAGGACTCGTTAACAAAACTGCATGTTTTTGCACTGGAATGGTAATCCGGCTTTTTGTACCACATTTTGACATTTTCATTGTCAACACTCAAAACATCACACTTGATATGTTCATGCAATGCAGAAGGCAATGATTCATTGTCACTTATGTTCAGGCAATTTCGCATCAAATGTCAAATGATTCTTTTTGTCAAGCACAGTTCAGGACATAGAATACCACTTTTTCAAATGATCATGTCATACGTCATGTCAATGCAAGGTAGCTGCGGTTACTGACCTAAAACATGTCAGAACGTTCTGGTAATACGACTCATTAACAAAACTGCATGTTTTTGCACTGGAATGGTAATCCGGCTTTTTGTACCACATTTTGACATTTTCATTGTCAACACTCAAAACATCACACTTGATGTGTTCATGCAATGCAGAAGGCAATGATTCATTGTCACTTGTCATGTTCAGGCAATTTCGCATCAAATGTCAAATGATTCTTTTTGTCAAGCACAGTTCAGGACATAGAATACCACTTTTTCAAATGATCATGTCATACGTCATGTCAATGCAAGGTAGCTGCGGTTACTGACCTAAAACATGTCAGAACGTTCTGGTAATACGACTCGTTAACAAAACTGCATGTTTTTGCACTGGAATGGTAATCCGGCTTTTTGTACCACATTTTGACATTTTCATTGTCAACACTCAAAACATCACACTTGATATGTTCATGCAATGCAGAAGGCAATGATTCATTGTCACTTCTCATGTTCAGGCAATTTCGCATCAAATGTCAAATGATTCTTTTTGTCAAGCACAGTTCAGGACATAGAATACCACTTTTTCAAATGATCATGTCATACGTCATGTCAATGCAAGGTAGCTGCGGTTACTGACCTAAAACATGTCAGAACGTTCTGGTAATAGGACTCGTTAACAAAACTGCATGTTTTTGCACTGGAATGGTAATCCGGCTTTTTGTACCACATTTTGACATTTTCATTGTCAACACTTGATATGTTCATGCAATGCAGAAGGCAATGATTCATTGTCACTTATGTTCAGGCAATTTCGCATCAAATGTCAAATGATTCTTTTTGTCAAGCACAGTTCAGGACATAGAATACCACTTTTTCAAATGATCATGTCATACGTCATGTCAATGCAAGGTAGCTGCGGTTACTGACCTAAAACATGTCAGAACGTTCTGGTAATACGACTCGTTAACAAAACTGCATGTTTTTGCACTGGAATGGTAATCCGGCTTTTTGTACCACATTTTGACATTTTCATTGTCAACACTCAAAACATCACACTTGATATGTTCATGCAATGCAGAAGGCAATGATTCATTGTCACTTGTCATGTTCAGGCAATTTCGCATCAAATGTCAAATGATTCTTTTTGTCAAGCACAGTTCAGGACATAGAATACCACTTTTTCAAATGATCATGTCATACGTCATGTCAATGCAAGGTAGCTGCGGTTACTGACCTAAAACATGTCAGAATGTTCTGGTACATTACATTTACATTTTGCATTTAGCAGACGCTTTATCCAAAGCGACTTACAACTCATCACTATCAATTGTTCCGGGCCAGTCTCCCCTAGAGCAACTTAGGGTTAAGTGCCTTGCTCAAGGCACAACGGTGGCAGCCGGGATTCGAACCCAAAACTTTCCAGGCTAATTACACACTAGGCTGGTTCCTTAACCACTACGCTACCACCACGACGCTCGTAATACGTCTCGTTAACAAAACTGCATGTTTTTGCACTGGAATGGTAATCCGGCTTTTTGTACCACATTTTGACATTTTCATTGTCAACACTCAAAACATCACACTTGATATGTTCATGCAATGCAGAAGGCAATGATTCATTGTCACTTGTCATGTTCAGGCAATTTCGCATCAAATGTCAAATGATTCTTTTTGTCAAGCACAGTTCAGGACATAGAATACCACTTTTTCAAATGATCATGTCATACGTCATGTCAATGCAAGATAGCTGCGGTTACTGACCTAAAACATGTCAGAATGTTCTGGTACATTACATTTACATTTACATTTATGCATTTAGCAGACGCTTTTATCCAAAGCGACTTACAACTCATCAACTATCAATTGTTCTGGGCCAGTCTTCCCTAGAGCAACTTAGGGTTAAGTGCCTTGCTCAAGGGCACAACGGTGGCAGCCGGGATTCGAACCCAAAACTTTCCAGGCTAATTACACACTAGGCAGGTTCCTTAACCACTACGCTACCACCACCCCTGGTAATACGACTCGTTAACAAAACTGCATGTTTTTGCACTGGAATGGTAATCCGGCTTTTTGTACCACATTTTGACATTTTCATTGTCAACACTCAAAACATCACACTTGATATGTTCATGCAATGCAGAAGGCAATGATTCATTGTCACTTGTCATGTTCAGGCAATTTCGCATCAAATGTCAAATGATTCTTTTTGTCAAGCACAGTTCAGGACATAGAATACCACTTTTTCAAATGATCATGTCATACGTCATGTCAATGCAAGATAGCTGCGGTTACTGACCTAAAACATGTCAGAATGTTCTGGTACATTACATTTACATTTACATTTATGCATTTAGCAGACGCTTTTATCCAAAGCGACTTACAACTCATCAACTATCAATTGTTCCGGGCCAGTCTCCCCTAGAGCAACTTAGGGTTAAGTGCCTTGCTCAAGGGCACAACGGTGGCAGCCGGGATTCGAACCCAAAACTTTTCAGGCTACTTACACACTAGCCAGGTTCCTTAACCACTACGCTACCACCACCCCTGGTAATACGACTCGTTAACAAAACTGCATGTTTTTGCACTGGAATGGTAATCCGGCTTTTTGTACCACATTTTGACATTTTCATTGTCAACACTCAAAACATCACACTTGATATGTTCATGCAATGCAGAAGGCAATGATTCATTGTCACTTGTCATGTTCAGGCAATTTCGCATCAAATGTCAAATGATTCTTTTTGTCAAGCACAGTTCAGGACATAGAATACCACTTTTTCAAATGATCATGTCATACGTCATGTCAATGCAAGATAGCTGCGGTTACTGACCTAAAACATGTCAGAATGTTCTGGTACATTACATTTACATTTACATTTATGCATTTAGCAGACGCTTTTATCCAAAGCGACTTACAACTCATCAACTATCAATTGTTCTGGGCCAGTCTTCCCTAGAGCAACTTAGGGTTAAGTGCCTTGCTCAAGGGCACAACGGTGGCAGCCGGGATTCGAACCCAAAACTTTCCAGGCTAATTACACACTAGGCAGGTTCCTTAACCACTACGCTACCACCACCCCTGGTAATACGACTCGTTAACAAAACTGCATGTTTTTGCACTGGAATGGTAATCCGGCTTTTTGTACCACATTTTGACATTTTCATTGTCAACACTCAAAACATCACACTTGATATGTTCATGCAATGCAGAAGGCAATGATTCATTGTCACTTGTCATGTTCAGGCAATTTCGCATCAAATGTCAAATGATTCTTTTTGTCAAGCACAGTTCAGGACATAGAATACCACTTTTTCAAATGATCATGTCATACGTCATGTCAATGCAAGGTAGCTGCGGTTACTGACCTAAAACATGTCAGAACGTTCTGGTAATACGACTCGTTAACAAAACTGGATGTTTTTGCACTGGAATGGTAATCCGGCTTTTTGTACCACATTTTGACATTTTCATTGTCAACACTCAAAACATCACACTTGATATGTTCATGCAATGCAGAAGGCAATGATTCATTGTCACTTGTCATGTTCAGGCAATTTCGCATCAAATGTCAAATGATTCTTTTTGTCAAGCACAGTTCAGGACATAGAATACCACTTTTTCAAATGATCATGTCATACGTCATGTCAATGCAAGGTAGCTGCGGTTACTGACCTAAAACATGTCAGAACGTTCTGGTAATACGACTCGTTAACAAAACTGGATGTTTTTGCACTGGAATGGTAATCCGGCTTTTTGTACCACATTTTGACATTTTCATTGTCAACACTCAAAACATCACACTTGATATGTTCATGCAATGCAGAAGGCAATGATTCATTGTCACTTGTCATGTTCAGGCAATTTCGCATCAAATGTCAAATGATTCTTTTTGTCAAGCACAGTTCAGGACATAGAATACCACTTTTTCAAATGATCATGTCATACGTCATGTCAATGCAAGGTAGCTGCGGTTACTGACCTAAACATGTCAGAACGTTCTGATAATACGACTCGTTAACAAAACTGCATGTTTTTGCACTGGAATGGTAATCCGGCTTTTTGTACCACATTTTGACATTTTCATTGTCAACACTCAAAACATCACACTTGATATGTTCATGCAATGCAGAAGGCAATGATTCATTGTCACTTGTCATGTTCAGGCAATTTCGCATCAAATGTCAAATGATTCTTTTTGTCAAGCACAGTTCAGGACATAGAATACCACTTTTTCAAATGATCATGTCATACGTCATGTCAATGCAAGGTAGCTGCGGTTACTGACCTAAAACATGTCAGAATGTTCTGGTACATTACATTTACATTTACATTTATGCATTTAGCAGACGCTTTTATCCAAAGCGACTTACAACTCATCAACTATCAATTGTTCCGGGCCAGTCTCCCCTAGAGCAACTTAGGGTTAAGTGCCTTGCTCAAGGGCACAACGGTGGCAGCCGGGATTCGAACCCAAAACTTTCCAGGCTAATTACACACTAGGCAGGTTCCTTAACCACTACGCTACCACCACCCCTGGTAATACGACTCGTTAACAAAACTGCATGTTTTTGCACTGGAATGGTAATCTGGCTTTTTGTACCACATTTTGACATTTTCATTGTCAACACTCAAAACATCACACTTGATATGTTCATGCAATGCAGAAGGCAATGATTCATTGTCACTTGTCATGTTCAGGCAATTTCGCATCAAATGTCAAATGATTCTTTTTGTCAAGCACAGTTCAGGACATAGAATACCACTTTTTCAAATGATCATGTCATACGTCATGTCAATGCAAGGTAGCTGCGGTTACTGACCTAAAACATGTCAGAATGTTCTGGTACATTACATTTACATTTACATTTATGCATTTAGCAGACGCTTTTATCCAAAGCGACTTACAACTCATCAACTATCAATTGTTCTGGGCCAGTCTTCCCTAGAGCAACTTAGGGTTAAGTGCCTTGCTCAAGGGCACAACGGTGGCAGCCGGGATTCGAACCCAAAACTTTCCAGGCTAATTACACACTAGGCTTGTTCCTTAACCACTACGCTACCACCACCCTGGTAATACGACTCGTTAACAAAAACTGCATGTTTTTGCACTGGAATGGTAATCCCGGCTTTTTGTACCACATTTTGACATTTTCATTGTCAACACTCAAAACATCACACTTGATATGTTCATGCAATGCAGAAGGCAATGATTCATTGTCACTTGTCATGTTCAGCAATTTCGCATCAAATGTCAAATGATTCTTTTTGTCAAGCACAGTTCAGGACATAGAATACCACTTTTTCAAATGATCATGTCATACGTCATGTCAATGCAAGGTAGCTGCGGTTACTGACCTAAAACATGTCAGAACGTTCTGGTAATACGACTCGTTAACAAAACTGCATGTTTTTTGCAACTGGAATGGTAATCCGGCTTTTTTGTACCACATTTTGACACATTTTCATTGTCAACACTCAAAACATCACACTTGATATGTTCATGCAATGCAGAAGGCAATGATTCATTGTCACTTGTCATGTTCAGGCAATTTCGCATCAAATGTCAAATGATTCTTTTTGTCAAGCACAGTTCAGGACATAGAATACCACTTTTTCAAATGATCATGTCATACGTCATGTCAATGCAAGGTAGCTGCGGTTACTGACCTAAACATGTCAGAACGTTCTGGTAATACGACTCGTTAACAAAACTGCATGTTTTTGCACTGGAATGGTAATCCGGCTTTTTGTACCACATTTTGACATTTTCATTGTCAACACTCAAAACATCACACTTGATATGTTCATGCAATGCAGAAGGCAATGATTCATTGTCACTTGTCATGTTCAGGCAATTTCGCATCAAATGTCAAATGATTCTTTTTGTCAAGCACAGTTCAGGACATAGAATACCACTTTTTCAAATGATCATGTCATACGTCATGTCAATGCAAGGTAGCTGCGGTTACTGACCTAAACATGTCAGAACGTTCTGGTAATACGACTCGTTAACAAAACTGCATGTTTTTGCACTGGAATGGTAATCCGGCTTTTTGTACCACATTTTGACATTTTCATTGTCAACACTCAAAACATCACACTTGATATGTTCATGCAATGCAGAAGGCAATGATTCATTGTCACTTGTCATGTTCAGGCAATTTCGCATCAAATGTCAAATGATTCTTTTTGTCAAGCACAGTTCAGGACATAGAATACCACTTTTTCAAATGATCATGTCATACGTCATGTCAATGCAAGGTAGCTGCGGTTACTGACCTAAACATGTCAGAACGTTCTGGTAATACGACTCGTTAACAAAACTGCATGTTTTTGCACTGGAATGGTAATCCGGCTTTTTGTACCACATTTTGACATTTTCATTGTCAACACTCAAAACATCACACTTGATATGTTCATGCAATGCAGAAGGCAATGATTCATTGTCACTTGTCATGTTCAGGCAATTTCGCATCAAATGTCAAATGATTCTTTTGTCAAGCACAGTTCAGGACATAGAATACCACTTTTTCAAATGATCATGTCATACGTCATGTCAATGCAAGGTAGCTGCGGTTACTGACCTAAAACATGTCAGAACGTTCTGGTAATACGACTCGTTAACAAAACTGCATGTTTTTGCACTGGAATGGTAATCCGGCTTTTTGTACCACATTTTGACATTTTCATTGTCAACACTCAAAACATCACACTTGATATGTTCATGCAATGCAGAAGGCAATGATTCATTGTCACTTGTCATGTTCAGGCAATTTCGCATCAAATGTCAAATGATTCTTTTTGTCAAGCACAGTTCAGGACATAGAATACCACTTTTTCAAATGATCATGTCATACGTCATGTCAATGCAAGGTAGCTGCGGTTACTGACCTAAACATGTCAGAACGTTCTGGTAATACGACTCGTTAACAAAACTGCATGTTTTTGCACTGGAATGGTAATCCGGCTTTTTGTACCACATTTTGACATTTTCATTGTCAACACTCAAAACATCACACTTGATATGTTCATGCAATGCAGAAGGCAATGATTCATTGTCACTTGTCATGTTCAGGCAATTTCGCATCAAATGTCAAATGATTCTTTTTGTCAAGCACAGTTCAGGACATAGAATACCACTTTTTCAAATGATCATGTCATACGTCATGTCAATGCAAGGTAGCTGCGGTTACTGACCTAAAACATGTCAGAACGTTCTGGTAATACGACTCGTTAACAAAACTGCATGTTTTTGCACTGGAATGGTAATCCGGCTTTTTGTACCACATTTTGACATTTTCATTGTCAACACTCAAAAACATCACACTTGATATGTTCATGCAATGCAGAAGGCAATGATTCATTGTCACTTGTCATGTTCAGGCAATTTCGCATCAAATGTCAAATGATTCTTTTTGTCAAGCACAGTTCAGGACATAGAATACCACTTTTTCAAATGATCATGTCATACGTCATGTCAATGCAAGGTAGCTGCGGTTACTGACCTAAAACATGTCAGAACGTTCTGGTAATACGACTCGTTAACAAAACTGCATGTTTTTGCACTGGAATGGTAATCCGGCTTTTTGTACCACATTTTGACATTTTCATTGTCAACACTCAAAACATCACACTTGATATGTTCATGCAATGCAGAAGGCAATGATTCATTGTCACTTGTCATGTTCAGGCAATTTCGCATCAAATGTCAAATGATTCTTTTTGTCAAGCACAGTTCAGGACATAGAATACCACTTTTTCAAATGATCATGTCATACGTCATGTCAATGCAAGGTAGCTGCGGTTACTGACCTAAAACATGTCAGAACGTTCTGGTAATACGACTCGTTAACAAAACTGCATGTTTTTGCACTGGAATGGTAATCCGGCTTTTTGTACCACATTTTGACATTTTCATTGTCAACACTCAAAACATCACACTTGATATGTTCATGCAATGCAGAAGGCAATGATTCATTGTCACTTGTCATGTTCAGGCAATTTCGCATCAAATGTCAAATGATTCTTTTTGTCAAGCACAGTTCAGGACATAGAATACCACTTTTTCAAATGATCATGTCATACGTCATGTCAATGCAAGGTAGCTGCGGTTACTGACCTAAAACATGTCAGAACGTTCTGGTAATACGACTCGTTAACAAAACTGCATGTTTTTGCACTGGAATGGTAATCCGGCTTTTTGTACCACATTTTGACATTTTCATTGTCAACACTCAAAACATCACACTTGATATGTTCATGCAATGCAGAAGGCAATGATTCATTGTCACTTGTCATGTTCAGGCAATTTCGCATCAAATGTCAAATGATTCTTTTTGTCAAGCACAGTTCAGGACATAGAATACCACTTTTTCAAATGATCATGTCATACGTCATGTCAATGCAAGGTAGCTGCGGTTACTGACCTAAACATGTCAGAACGTCTGGTAATACGACTCGTTAAACAAAACTGCATGTTTTTGCACTGGAATGGTAATCCGGCTTTTTGTACCACATTTTGACATTTTCATTGTCAACACTCAAAAACATCACACTTGATATGTTCATGCAATGCAGAAGGCAATGATTCATTGTCACTTGTCATGTTCAGGCAATTTCGCATCAAATGTCAAATGATTCTTTTTGTCAAGCACAGTTCAGGACATAGAATACCACTTTTTCAAATGATCATGTCATACGTCATGTCAATGCAAGGTAGCTGCGGTTACTGACCTAAAACATGTCAGAACGTTCTGGTAATACGACTCGTTAAACAAAACTGCATGTTTTTGCACTGGAATGGTAATCCGGCTTTTTGTACCACATTTTGACATTTTCATTGTCAACACTCAAAACATCACACTTGATATGTTCATGCAATGCAGAAGGCAATGATTCATTGTCACTTGTCATGTTCAGGCAATTTCGCATCAAATGTCAAATGATTCTTTTTGTCAAGCACAGTTCAGGACATAGAATACCACTTTTTCAAATGATCATGTCATACGTCATGTCAATGCAAGGTAGCTGCGGTTACTGACCTAAAACATGTCAGAATGTTCTGGTACATTACATTTACATTTACATTTATGCATTTAGCAGACGCTTTTATCCAAAGCGACTTACAACTCATCAACTATCAATTGTTCCGGGCCAGTCTCCCCTAGAGCAACTTGGGGTAAGTGCCTTGCTCAAGGGCACAACGGTGGCAGCCGGGATTCGAACCCAAAACTTTCCAGGCTAATTACACACTAGGCAGGTTCCTTAACCACTACGCTACCACCACCCCGGTAAAAGACTCGTTAACAAAACTGCATGTTTTTGCACTGGAATGGTAATCCGGCTTTTTGTACCACATTTTGACATTTTCATTGTCAACACTCAAAACATCACACTTGATATGTTCATGCAATGCAGAAGGCAATGATTCATTGTCACTTGTCATGTTCAGGCAATTTCGCATCAAATGTCAAATGATTCTTTTTGTCAAGCACAGTTCAGGACATAGAATACCACTTTTTCAAATGATCATGTCATACGTCATGTCAATGCAAGGTAGCTGCGGTTACTGACCTAAAACATGTCAGAATGTTCTGGTACATTACATTTACATTTACATTTATGCATTTAGCAGACGCTTTTATCCAAAGCGACTTACAACTCATCAACTATCAATTGTTCCGGGCCAGTCTCCCCTAGAGCAACTTGGGGTTAAGTGCCTTGCTCAAGGGCACAACGGTGGCAGCCGGGATTCGAACCCAAAACTTTCCAGGCTAATTAACACTAGGCAGGTTCCTTAACCACTACGCTACCACCACCCCTGTCAAAACGACTCGTTAACAAAACTGCATGTTTTTGCACTGGAATGGTAATCCGGCTTTTTGTACCACATTTTGACATTTTCATTGTCAACACCACAAAAAACATCACACTTGATATGTTCATGCAATGCAGAAGGCAATGATTCATTGTCACTTGTCATGTTCAGGCAATTTCGCATCAAATGTCAAATGATTCTTTTTGTCAAGCACAGTTCAGGACATAGAATACACTTTTTCAAATGATCATGTCATACGTCATGTCAATGCAAGGTAGCTGCGGTTACTGACCTAAAACATGTCAGAATGTTCTGGTACATTACATTTACATTTACATTTATGCATTTAGCAGATGCTTTTATCCAAAGCGACTTACAACTCATCAACTATCAATTGTTCCGGGCCAGTCTCCCTAGAGCAACTTGGGGTTAAGTGCCTTGCTCAAGGACACAACGGTGGCAGCCGGGATTCGAACCCAAAACTTTCCAGGCTAATTACACACTAGGCAGGTTCCTTAAACCACTACGCTACCACCACCCCTAAAA
>PYXC01002130.1:0-43270 GCA_015244755.2 Tenualosa ilisha | reverse complement strand
AAAGAAAAGCATACTATCTAATTTAAGCCTGAATTCTACATAGCCTGATGGGCCATCAACTTTTGAGCTTTACCAGTGCATTCCAGTAATATTCATTCATAGAATATGGCCTAGTTGCGATGTGCCACATACCTTGTTTTTGAGGAAAGTGAGGGATGGCTGGATGTACGGAAGCAACAGATGTTTCTCGCTTTTGAAATGATTCTGTTCAGAACCCCATCCTTGATTACGACCACGTCATGTTCATCTTCAATGAATGCCACAGTTGATTCTGGACGAGAGCAAGCAGGCTCAACACGTTGAATGTTCTTTTGGACAGACAGGAGTTGTTGTGGGTCCTCTTCCAACATCTTCATGAGTGCTGGGAGAAGATATGTCATGGCACTCTCTTTCACATGACTCATCATTTTTTGGCAGAGAGTGACAAACTGCAGTTTTGTCACCTGTGGGGTGAAAATAACATTATCATACTTTTGTTATCAAACTTTTGTTGCACCTAACTAATTATGAGGAATATATGTAACATAGCATTGAAGATATTCACAGGATCAGCCATTGCCTCACAGAACGTAGCCCAGTCCCTATTGAAAAAGAAGACCATTAATGCTTGAGGAAAGTATGAGCAAACAGTATCCAAACAATGTTATGGAATCAAAAAATAATCATACGTCTCTGAGAGGTCCTTAAGGTATTCACAGAGAAATGAAAACTCATCTGGTGGCATGATGGGGGTGTAGGCAGATCTCTCTTCAACGATGCCTCACGGACAAATGAATCAGCCCGAGAAGGAGCCAAGGTAAGGTTGGCTGGCAGAGGTAAACATGCATACTGTAAGATCATTTGGATCGCCTTTTTTGATTATAATGTTTAAATTCATACTGCTCCCTTGAGTTCAAACACAACTCAGTTGTGTCCCCTTCAATTGGATGCAGTGTAACTGAAGTACATCTCTGGTTGTTCTTAATAATTACACTGTAAGCCAATTTAAAGAAACTTTACCAGCATCAAAGGTGCTGCTCACTTCCTTTTGGATGGCCCCCTCACTGGGCCTCATTGTTTTCTAGAATCACAAATGAACAAACAAACAACTACTCTTATCTGTATATAATTTGCTCTTTAACTGTACATACTGCATACTGTATATACTGCACTTGCTGCTCTTTGCACTTCTGATTAGATGCCAAACTGCATTTCGTTACCTGTATTTATACATGTGTAATGACAATAAAGTTGAATCTAATCTAATCTAAACAAAAAATACATATTGAACTGTTTTTACATGGTCTGCTGAAACATATTTTTTAGCATGACTAAAAGGTGCATAATATATTCTAATCCAGGAAAATATTTTTTTTGCTGATGTTATTAATATCAACATTAAGTACATAAACTTGTTATTCACGTCTGATGTCCAACAGTAGTTGCAAAAATAAATTGATATTGCATTACAATTTACCTTGTTGTTCTTCCAATATCATTTCACATTAATTATGGGTTAAATTAATCATTTTGAATTAAATAGGCCTAAAGGAAGGTCTCAGTAAAACACAACACTTACCTCACTTTATATATTTTGCACTTTGTTTAGAAATATAAGCATTTAGAGAAGGGAAAATGCTGTCTTCTGTGGTTGCCCTGTATATCAGAAATGAACAGAGTCAAAACTAGAGTCTAGAAAAGTTACAGTGCTTTAATGATGTCATAATGCTGATACATCATGTCATTATTGTGTCATGTTCATGCTAGAGAATGGCTCTGGTTCATACCTAACCCCAAAGATTCTACTGTAGAATGCCCAACATTCTTTGTCCAAGCTTACAGTTTGTCATGTATAATGCCAATAGACATGTTTATGCCAGCAAGACTTTGACCTTTGAGATACATATATAAAACTGTAACAGCAGTTTATAAGCAATGAGTGTGTAATCGATTTACTTGCTGCCATACAAAATACTGGCAAATATGCATTTAACCTATCAAAGTTAAGAATTTACAGAACTGCTGATGTGAATATAACAATGTAGTACCCAGTTGTTGGATTATATATTGAAAAGATACTCGTCATTTTTGTTGTAAACTTTCAAGTGAGCTGGATAAAATTGCTCTTCTGACTCAGCTGCTCATAAATCATTCGAGGCTAACGATTAGCTAAGATATCGATATCATACAGTATCAAACGTTAGGCTATGTAAATGTCTATAGCCTGAACATCAAGGGGTCTCAGTCCCTCGCACAATCAGTCTCAGGATTGTGTTAAAGAGGGGTAAAGAGAAGGTGATACTTGTTGAGTGTCGCCGATGTTTGTTACTATGTAGGAGTGAAACTGTTCGCTAACCATTTTCAATATCAGAGTCTCGTAAAGCTAATGATTTGCCTGCTATTGCCGCAGAGACGCAGAAGCCTTTGAATTATTACTATAGTACGAGTAGGGTGATGAATGACCTCAACCTCCCAGCAAAGCAGCCATCAGCTGAACCGAAACTTCTGGACCACAACGGACCTGTCCACGATAATCCCCGGCCCTCGTAGTTCAGTCCAACTCCAAGCGCAAAAACTTGAGAAATTTGAATGTTGAGTCATTGTTTGACTTTTTCAACTTCTGAACAGAAAACCCCAAGCATACTTAATACAAAACATAAACAGCGGTTATCAATTTGCTGACTAGTCTAAAAGATGGATAATCGAAGTTCTAAGCCAATTTTTCATATTTCATGTAAAATCTTCAAATAGCAAAAAGCACTGCAAAGCGTTACACGGACCTATATACAATGTAGACATCTCATATTAGATCACATTTGTGTGAGGACGAACACGAGACATTTAAATGTTGTTTTAAATTACTTCAGACACCCACCTTTTCGTTTCCAGCCTCCTCGAAATGGCGCCGCTGACTTCAAAATCTCAACGGCAAAAGGAGTAGAGCATTCTTTACACTAGTGGTTGTCAAACTGAGGTACGAGTACCCCTGGGGGTACTTGGATCAATTCAAGGGGGTACACAAAAAAGTCTGTGAATAGATTGTCAGGTCTCACCAACATGAATTTCAGGTACAGACTATACGTGGACAAAGATCTTGCACTCAAATTGTCCCCAATACAACACAATTGCTACTACATGGTATCCTGTATAACAATATGAGTTCACATTTGTATATGCAGCAATAATAATTAGAAAAATATAAATCATAATAGCAAGCTGTCTGTGGTGCAGGGGGTACGTGGTAGGACATAGAATGTCTCAGTTTTACATGGCAGTTAAAAGTTTGGGAACCACTGCTTTACACCAATGTTTTTAATTCTGGATTTTAACGAAGGCTTCGGTGCCAATTTAACTTCACCTGTAGAGGAATATACTCGTAACCATGTTTGAATTCCAGGTTTAAGTGACTTGAGTATGTGCGAGTGTTTGTGACTATGTGTGGGGCACTCAAAAAATTATTTCCTTGGATTTAATTTAAAAACTTGCGTCAAATGGTTCCACGAAACTGTGCTACATAGCTTCTATGATATTATATTCTTTAAAATGGGCTCAATACAATGTAGTAAATCCTACAAAACCAAACTGAGAAGATTCAAAGTAACTTGGTTAAATCACTTGTATTTAGTGTTCTGGTATTAAGTCAAAATTATACTGTTAGGTTCAGCCAAATTGACACAGTTAGGTTCAACCAAATTGACACGATTAGGTTCAATCAAATTGCTGATGTTAGATTCAATCAAATTGACACTGATGGGTTCAACCAAACTGACACAGTTGTGTTCAATTGATTAAAGCTGCATGGTTTAGAAATACACTGTCAAATTAGTCTACTTTTATGCAACACAGTTGTGTGGAACCACATGACATAAAATTGTTATTTAATACAAACACAGCACTGTTGTGTAAAATCAGTGATTAAACTGTAGAAGGAAACCGCTCACCATAGTCAGAAACCAAAACTGCATTTATTCAAATTTGCACAAGTTATTGGTGAATACAAGAAAATAAAAGCGCTGAGGCATTTTAACACACCCTTATAAAAAATATATATAGACACAATGTCAGAAAACTGTTTTAAGTTTGTGTTTAGCAAGTGCTCTACAGTGATACAGACCTGAATAACACAGGTGCACCGATGTGCATGGTCATATGAAAACAAAAACTAAAATAGTCCAAGAATCCAAAAGAATCCTCAACAACAGGACTGTTTCCTCACAAAGTTTGTTTTTGAGAACCTGGACCTTGTTCGAAAGGCGCCGGTCATCGATTTCCATCAGCACCTTCTGAAAAAATTCAAACGTGTACCTGAGGTCAGAAGGGTAGCTGAGGTTCAACACGTAAATTCTACCAAAGAGGAGAGCGGTGGCACAGGCAATGTCATCAATGTTGTCGAGGACTGTGACTCCTTCAACAATGATGCCCACATCCACCGGTGGATCGGTGTTGTCGCCCCCCTCGGGTTTGATTGTGTAAATCCCAATGGTGGTCTGCCTCATAGCAGCTTCAGCTTCAGCAAAATCCACATCCTATATATCAAATCAGAGAAACATTGTATGAGACACTGAATGTATGAAACATATTTCACATATATTTAATGGTGTTTAAAGGAGAGAGAGAGAAAGAGAAAGAAAGAACGAGAATGTTTGTAGGAAAGAGATGGTGGTGCGTGCACACATGTATGCATGTTAACCTGATAGAGAAAAATGTGATGTGTGCCTCTGATCTTTTAACAGTCCACAGTTTTGACCATTACAACTAGAATACCATTGGAGCCCCTCCGACTTTCCATTTTAAGCCATTCATACAAAGTCCAAGACATTTAAAAGTTATTTTCTTCCATGCAGTCAGCAAGTCATGTACAATGGTCATGTATGTCTGTTTTCTAATCATAGTCACTCGTTTTCTTTTATAGAGGACATGTACAAGTTTGTTAGTTTGCTTAGGAAACAAAGACATAATGACCATTGTACATTTAAGATGTCGCTCTGTCGGTGTGTGCGTGCGTGTGTGTCTTTTTTTCTCGATCATGGGCAAGTGCTGCTCCAACAAGTTCAAAGCATATCAAAAGAAAGAGGAGAAAATCACCTTCTCACAATCTGGTACGAGCCCTCTACCTGCCACTCTTATTAAAACTCCTCACTCTCTCGCAACTCAAAGTCACTGCCATTGATGTCACAATACTCATTGACAAAGCCATTTTTGCCGGTCTCAGAGAACGAAACAAACAATGACAACAAATCAACAATGCTACGCTACGCAGCAGCCAGTAGGAATGGATTAAGATTCTACAATGTTTGCCTCATGTTTTTACATCATAGACTTTCAGTTACCAGGTTTTCTTTTATGAGCTTGCCAGGGTCTTCATTCAAGTACACAAGAAGGGCTTTTATGTTGCACGCCCTCTGTGTGGCGACACTGGGATTCTGCAAGAGGGAAAAGTGTTACAGTAATTCATTTGCATGTGCGTGATAAGCACCCAACATAATATAGCAAAATAAGATCACCATACAAATGTTTGTGTTAGAGATATGAATGTCTGAAGATTCTCATTCATCCATGTCATCTTAGTCAAAGAGTTTAGTTGTAGGCAACTGGCCTTCTCTTTTTTCTTGAAAAAATTTCATCTCTTTACAAAGATTTCTTCAGTTCTAATTCTGATGTGGGAATCAGATAATGGACTCGACTGGAAATGTGTGATCACCTGAATGACTGTCAGGCCTATTCACACCTTGACATGTGACCCCTCATGTAAAGAGGGGTTAGCCTACAGGTCGCCTCTCCAGAGTTAATACATTCTGATTCCCACATCAGCGTTACAACAAAAGAAGTGTAATGTATCGTAGCTGTTTGTGTTCAAGGAAAGTTGTCAGTAGCGAAAAAAACAGAAAACTTCATACATGTTCCACTTAGTTAGGCTGATGCACAGATTTCCACAAGTGGTTGATACAGGGCAGCCTTTTTAAATTATTTTAGCCACTTAACCTCTTTCAAAATGGTTTAGAGGGGAATGCCCGTGTTGTGTGGGCCCATTCGTGTGAACGCAACACAGTGCATTATCTTTTCAATAGCTAGTACAGAAATGCAGAAATATTTAGCTTTTCCTACCGTCCATAAGGGTGTGATCTGACACGCCAATGAGCCTGACTCTTTGGTGTAGCGGTCAGAGCCCCAGTTTGGTGCCCCAGAAAGGCATGGTCTGGGTTCAATTCCCATTGGGGCAGCTCTACTCCCCTTCGCTACAACTCTCCCCCCCACCAACACACACACATACCCATGCATAGTACAACTCTAATCACAAACCTGCTCAGTGGCAGCCATGATTTCCTTGACCTTCCTGCCTGCTGCTCCTCCCTTCATGCGGTATACTGTGGAAAGCTTGGGACAGATGGCATCCAGCTTGGCCATGAACTTCGAAACCAGTGGGATGGTTATGATGCGAGTGAATTCTGCACATATTTGGACACATGAGGGGTGGAGGGGGAAGATGAACACAACATTCAGAAAATAATAAAACTAGCCTTGATGGCCATCACATTACACCTGAAATTCTTGTTGAGCCTAGATGAATTGTATTAAAAACCAAATGAAATGTATATAGACATCCAAAATTATTTACAATGAATCATGTTAAAACTTAAAGACATTTACCTCACGCTCAGAGAACAAAGCTGGCCATCTGTCTTTGAAATCCGCGATGAAAGGCAGGTCTTGAACCACTTCTTCTCTTCTGAGGGCAAAGGTCTTATCCATTTTGTGTCTGATGACCTGTTGGTTGTTGCTCTTCATGACCTCAGTCAGTAGCTCCAGCCTCTCTTTCTCAAGACTTTCTTTGTTTTCGCCAGCAGGGTAGTCAGGTAGGAAATTCACTTCAGCTTTCCGTGGCTTCTTAACTTGGTTTGGACCTGGGCGCTCATGTCCTTGTCTATGCTTCAATGAATTGACAATCAATTCAGGGCTCATATTTTCTTTTTATGAAATTCTTGCGAAATTCATCATTGGCCTTCTTCAACTGCAGCTCTGCTTCATGAGTAAACTCCGGTATTGAGAGCCTTGCTGGCCAGGCTCGAGTTCTAAGTGACGAAGTTGATGAAACAGACCCAGGGGATGACAGTATATCAGTATCAGCAGAAGCAAGGGACAACGAGTATCTAAAAAGTATCTAAGCATCTAAAAAGCACATCCCTCAGGTCTTGAAAGAGCATCTTCAGAGGGTACTTCCTGTGTACTTCTGATAACTTTAATTGTACCCAAGTGTTTCAGATCTGCTGTTGAGGTCAGATTTAGATACTCGTTAAAATCAACGTCTATGTACTGCAATCTGAAGTCCTCTTCAACCGCACACTGTCGTTTAATCTCAAATTTCAGGTCTTCAACAGCTTCTGGTATTCCAGATGGTAGGATCAATTTTTCAGAGTTGTTTTCTCCCAAAATAATTAGAAGCTTTACAGAGTCCGTCATTTCCTGCCCATTCCAACTCTTACTCTACAAAAACATACAATACACAGATTTAGCCCGCAAAATACAAATCACAATATTTTTTTTACTGTTCAAACATCACATACTTAAATGCAAGTATGCATAAAATCCCACACACCAAAATTCTGGTCTACTTTGTTGATTTATCAACCAAATCTCATTAATCTCAAGTTGACAAAAATATGTAATGACCTGTAGTGCTAAATCATTGAGCCTATAGAGTATACCATTGGGTGATATCATCTGCTCTGATCAAGGCAGTGTTTCCTGCAGAACATAGCCAGTATCAGACATGTGACTATCAAGATCGGAGGAGCTATGTTGCGCAGTTTCATATGAAATATGATACGAAAGCCCCCAAATAGAAATAGACTGTACAATATTTTGTAAAGCAACTTTGACAATTACATTCACTTTTTTTTTTATCTTGGACCTTGTCAAGGTGGTAGGTGTTTGTTGTTAAGGCGGCCGCCTTAACTATAAAGTGCTAGGAGAATGCTTTCATTACCTGAGGCATGTATGTATCTTTTCAACGTCACCATGCGAAACGCTCCAATTTTGTAGTCAGACAGGGGATATCGATTTACTGGTTCACTTAGCTCAACCACAGAAACGCCTGATTGTAATGGGTCAAACTGGAACGCCCAGTAGTGTTCCCTGTACCATGACGGTAATTTTTTTACAATGAATTCTAAACTCTCTTTCAAAACACAAATCTAGACTATTTCAGCAAATTCAGGAAGGCCCCCAACTGACCCATGTGCTATTATCATGCGCTTGCTATAATTTATGCCATCAACAGACACATTCTCGGCCAGATTAATCACAGAGACATCAGGGTATATCTGAGTGAAGCTTTGTATAACATCCTCTTTTAGGTCTTCAACCGGGACTGCAGAGACACATGAAACTTCCAGAGAGGGTTTTCCAACATTTGAAGAATGCATAGAATGGCCAATAATAAGCTGATGTTTTTTGGCCAGAGACCGAGTTATGTTTTTAAAGCAGTTTGTGTGCCTAACAACTTGTTTAAAAATGCATGCTTTGCTTCAAATCTCATGGTCCATAAGCACACAAGTGGACCAAAGAGGCGAATCAAGGCTGGATAATGTTCCAGAAAGTGATGCTTAGGTAGCAATTTTTTTCTGGGAAAAGTTCATGGTACCGATTTCGGTGCTCTGATATTTTACTCTCCAAGTATGCAATTGACTTATCAGTGTGAATGGGACAAACTACTCAATCAACAATATCCTTCAAATCTAGAATGAGTTGCCAGACTGGCTCATCTTCTGGCACTAGATTTCCAACAATTAATGGTATAAATCTCAACAAAGACCAATTTTCATGTGCGTTGCCGCCGACTGACTTTTTAATTTGAAATGTATGTGGTAGTAACTGAGGACGATTAGTCCCGTCTCCCCATTTATAGGGAAACGCCTGGATCTTCTGATTTAATGTCTCAGAAGAGAAATACTTCTTGCCTATTAGAACTTTAAAAGACTCAGCCAGCTCTACTGGCACGATTCCCTCTAAAAGGTCATGGGCAAGATCAGGAGGGAAACCTGTGGTAACCTTAAAGAAAGAAAGGTTCTCTGCTAAAACACAAGAGTTTTTCACACCACAACAGGGCTTTCCCTCTTCAAGCGCTCTTGATACATAAACAGAATGGCTCTCCTCTGTCCTAATTTGAAAAACACCAGTTTTCACCTCTTTTGACTGAATCACTGAGCGTGTGGCAGGACAAAACCTACAGATATATTCACCAGAGAAGCTCTCCACAAAACCAGCCAATCCATGAGCTCCAACACTATCAGCAACAACACACTGGACAGTTCCTTTAATGAAAGATCCAAGAACATCAATGAAAACTCCTTGCTCCTCTAAAGTGACATGGTCATGTAAAAGGGGCTGGACTAATTTTTGATAGCCAAATGTCTTTACATCATTACTGTTACATAACAATGCAAGATAAATAGATGAGAGCGCAGAATGAGAACCTGGTGGCAGATTTCCTAAAACCCCATAAACTGAACAGAGTTCATGTTTTTTGCGGGAGGTGCCTAACGGGTTGCATATTTCAAAGTCGTCAATGTAAAGACACAACGAGATTCTTAGTTCCTCACAAGAGAGAAAGTCATTATTCAGAAAGTGATAACCATCACGATAAGACCTATACTGCTTCAGACTCGCTGAATGTGACCCTGCATAACAATCAAACTACTTTTTTGAGTATGTCCTTTTGTTTGAGTAGCTGCTGTAGGGACTTCAATATGGGAACATACTGAAAACTCTTTGGTCTACTGGTTTCTGATTCAAGTATGTATTCAACTGGATCAATAATATTAAAGTGCTCCCTGTAATAACGTCCCCGTTTGAAAGCAGTACCCAAAGGGCCATTCTTTGATACAGCCTTGAACAATGGGTTAAAAGATGATAATGCGTTGCTCACTTCTTCAATGACCAACTGATCCACACTGAGGTTGTGATTCTCAAAGACATCATGAATGACACTCTTTGATAATGGCACACATGTGGTGCTCAACAAATAGTGCAATTCTATAAGCAGTTCATCAATAGCTGCACTGGGAACATGAACAGTGTTCCAATTTCAATAAAAGGGATGCAAAATTCAGCTCTATGTTTTTTTTGTAAATCCTGAGGTTCTGTCTCAGTCTCAATATCACCATCAGAATCTGCATTACTGTTAGAAACTTCTATCACTTCATCATTCGTTCCACAGTCAACTGATGCTTGAATTTGATTTGTTTTTACAATGCCGACTTTAGAATCGTTTAGAGTGTAAAGATTGTGTTTCCTATTTTTATGTGATTTAAAAGTACCATAAACGTTTGTCTGAAAAGTACAACCCTCAAACATGCAATCCACTGACTCGTGATTTTTAAGGTGGCTATTAATGTGACACCAATAGTCTTGCTCAGAAACTATGTTCTTGCATGCACATAGATGACAGCTAAGGTTAACTATAGTCCTAGAGTTTTATTGGCGTGGGATCTGCTTAGATGACTTGAGAGCATTTCAGGATTTAAAAACACAAGGGCAATGAGAATGTGCACATGGGTATGGCTGTCTACGGCCAAAATGACCATGAGCCAACCTGTAATGTTTCAATAGCAGTTACCCCGAGGACACTGTGGTCTGGCATTCCTTGCACTGCCACATACAAGTCTGTGGAAGAGAGAAATAATAAAAAAAAGAGGTTAAATAACAATAACAAAAGCACTCACAAATTCAAGGATTTAAAAATGTCTACAAGAGGTTTCATGATTTGAACTGAATTAGCAATTAAAATTAACACTAAACATGTTTAAAGAACATTGACAGGAAACAAACCCACATCTGCACTCTAAAACTGTCATCAACAACATAAACTGATATATATATGCAACTGTAGTAGTGTTAAGAATTAAAAAAAAAGATTTTCTCATTGAACTTCCCCAAATCTCCCCTATGTAAATGGGTTACGTGGCCAAGTTTATTGTTTTGGATGGGGCGATAATTAGTGTAACACATCGGAAGACTTCCTCACATTCTGGAGGTCTTGGAAGGGGTAAGCTGGCTTTATGATTCTTCCGTGAATAAAACTTGTTAAGATTGTCTTTTTCTGTTCTTTTTTTGAGGGAATGTTATTCTATAACATGTCCGTTTTGCATACCGTTTTTAATATGCAAATTAGCGTCATACATTTGTGTGGAAGGCGATTGTTTAGCCAAAGTGGGCGCTAACGGGACCATTATATTGTAGGAATGCCTCCATTTACTCCCACCCATGTGCGTGAATTGTCTGCCCCGTCATCCGTGTTGCAGGTGTGTTTGCCTGTGAGTGAAACTTAGTAAGATAGCTCATAGCTCTAATATCTTAATATCTAATATCTTAGCAAATTTTCTCAAACTCCAAACAGTGACAATTTACACTATTAGGCTTGAAATTATTACAAATAGTTGCAGATTGTGACACATGGTTCCAAAAAACGCAAAACAACTCCAGAAGGACGTAATGACCAATTTATTAGTTAAACTCCACACGTGTCCCACTAATTTTAATGAACCGAATCTTGAATCTGATCTGCAGTACATGAAGGGGGACCTCCCCCCTTGCAAAAATAGAACATGGAGAGAAACGTCCGTTGGCGACTCTACCTCCCTCAACACTGTGGCTGAACTTTTCCGCCCGCCTCGCTGATCTACATCACCAACTGCCACCTCCCAACTAAAAATAACAGACTGTGCCGCTTCGCCCGCTTGCACGTATTTTAAGCGCGAGGAATCGTAAAGTGCTCTACTGCGGGCAAGCTTTTCTGTCCCTGCGTTGAATGAAATATCGGCACTTCAGTGGTTATCATTTACTCTCCTACTGACTACCGCTACACACCGCCTTCTACAAACAATCTGACCACCGTCCCGTCGTCGAACACCGAGCCAAGCGAATGTCCCAGCAACATTCTAAGAAAACACTGCCTCTACAATGTTCAACAGCTCTCTTACAAGACTACCAATCTTTTTCAAGCTCTAACACTATGTAAAGCATTTAATGCTTATTAGTCTGTAGAGCAACGTAGTTTTCCAAATCACTTTTCGGGAGCGCGTGCACTAAAAAGCTAGGCTAGTTTCATAGCCACCAGCCGCCAGCGACCACATATACAAAAACATACACATGCAAATTGTCTATTGTAGTACATGTACTGTTTTGTTGAATATTGTAAAACAATTATTGAACTTACCACAAAATCGACGGTTAATGATGGATTATGCTACACCAGACATTCTCCACACCAGAGCAACACGTTGTTCTATAATGAAACCAGCAAAAAGGAGATCGAACGGTTCTCCTTCTGCTCTACTAAGCATGTTCGAGAAAGTACAGAAAGCGCATTGGGACAGCCTTCAGGCAATTTAATCAGCTGTATTACACAGATTCAATTGAACAAGGTTTCGTAATTAAAGCAATTGATGTTGTTAGGTTACTACAAAGAAACTCTTAATTTCATCATCAAAATTGTACACATTAAGCATTTTTAAATTATAAATGTTATTTAATCCCAACAATATCCATGTTTCACTTTTTTGAGTGTGTCTATGTGTGTGTGTGTTGCAGTCTCTGCAAGAGACTTCATTGGTCCTCTAAACTCACACAGCACTTCTTAATTATAGTGTACTAAAATCAGGACTAAATTTTGAAACCCACGCAGCCTACACACAGAGTGCACCAATCCTGAGAGAGAGAGAGAGAGAGAGAGAGAGAGAGATGTATGAGTAGGAGTGTAATAGAGAGGCTTAGGGTAATGAAACAGGTTGTAATTAAATCAGCATGAGTGCATTGTGTCTGGCAGGGCAAGGATGCCCTGATATGATGATGGATGATGATGATGGATGATGGATGGACAAGGGTGAAGCAGTAACCTATGGCCACAGTGACACCACAGCAGGTGCCCCGTCACTGCTTTTCTCACTACACTGTGCCCACACATTCCCTCGACATGACACTCATCAATGGCCATTTTGTGCCATAGGGCATTTTGTGCCATAACACAGTGTGCCCATGCATGTACAGTGTGCTATCTGGCATTAGTTGGCAAAAAGGGGCACTAATTGTGGTACCTGAGTATCAACTGATAGTTGACAGCTGCTGGCTTACATAAGAGCGTTTAGATTTCAAACTGTTTATAGCAGTTAGATCATTTGCTATTGCTGGTGTATCCTGTGTAAATTTGCTGTGTGGCATTCGGTATGCCAATTAGTAGAAGGGGAGGCACTGATAGAAGACAGGCTATGAACCTGACACACACACATACACACACACATCTAAAATGTAACACTGGGAGTTCTGTACTCAGCACGGAGTTGAGGTTTTGTCAGCGTCGTGGGGTGTGGCATGGTGGCATAATACTAGATATAAGAAAATTGGAAAAAAAAATCTGGTATGATGCTGGTGCCATTATACAGCGGGGCATTGCAATAACAAGGCAGAGAAGGCAGCAATTGCAATACCGATAGCTCAAGGCTTGAGGTACCTGCTGGGCAGATTGTTGATGGCAGGGCGACTGACTCCTGCCTACTCACTGACTGCCCTACAAACCTGAGAGTCAACGACAGACTTACGTAACCACTAGTCACACAGTGGACAGCAGAAGTGTGTGTGTGTGTGTGTTAATGTGTGCGTGTGTGTGTGTGTGACACAGAGAGAGAGAGAGAGAGAGAGAGAGACATATAGAATAGAGCACCATAACATTTTGGGATGAGTTCAGATGGTGTTTGGTGTCCAGGTGGGGCTTATGCAGGCACCCCATTGGCTTATACAACTAATTCCCATTATGCACACACAGATACACATACACACACACTTTTTTCTCTCTCTCACTTCAAACACACACACACACAATGAACTTTGATATTCCAACTGGCTTCTCTTACGATGCAAGCTCCCATAATCATTTAGATATTAGAGCTATGAGTTTATTTCTCTGCTTGATTGAACTCTGACTCTTTAGACAGTCATAAGCATGCTTGGGCCTCATGTTACTGTCTCACTGGTCAGGCAGTGGAAACGTGGCACTTCAGTGACTCAATAAACTGGGAATCCTACAGGTGATTGATCCTATGTACCAATACAGTAAACAAGAGCCAGACTAGGATGAAAAGTTTTAAGTTTTCTAGAAGTTTTTTTGAAGCTAAAACATTACTTGTTTTAATGACACTGACTGTAGACGCTAAAATCTGCTCTAAAGTCCTGCATTCTGCTCTAGAGAGAAATGCCGACAAGGAACTATTTTCGAGACAGTACTCAGGCGTACTTCCAGTAATCTTTTTGACCTTTCTGAAATTGAAGAATTTTGCTAGTTAAGCTACAGCTGAATGCACATGCACACACACACGCACACATGAATGCACACACACACACACACACACACACACACACACTTGAGCTGAAACAAGTTTACAAGGGTGGTATTGAAGTTTCACTCTCCTAACACATGATTTATTTCAAACCACTGACATTTCACCATGCAGCAAATCAAACTCCTAAACTCTGTGGTGGCTAAAGAGTGAAACACATTCAAACAAACACTGACATTGTGGTGATCAACGTGCTTCACCTTCAAGGGGTTGACACACAAATTCACAGTCAGATTCTCTAGATAAACATTTTTGGTGATATCCAGGGATAATTACACCAGGAGCCAGGAAAGGGGAAGGATAAACGCAACATGGGAGAGACACAGGTGTGCTATGACTCAGTTGCACTTTCTTTGTACAAAGCTACACTGCAGCAAAACAAACTCTGCGAGGCTAAACAGCAAGGCTGAATATACTAAAAAGAATTGTGTATATATTACATTGGTATTGGAAAAGTTTGAATATATAATTTCTTATATATACTGAAGATATTATGATAACGATTTATGGGAACTTGTCTGGGGAACAGAGTCATGTGACCTTTTCTGACCATGTGACAAATTGAAACTTCTTCTGAAAAATAAAAGTTTAACTTTCAGGACTTTATATAGTTAAACCTCCTACACTCATAATGTATATCATTTTGCAACACTTGGTGGTGTTCAGTGTAGTCCATTATTTTATTAACTTGTCCTAAAGAGGAAGGGCAGTATTAACACGAAACTAAACCAAACAGATTCAGTTCTGTTTTTCCTCTCAGTTACACCAACAAAGCAACAGTGTAACACACACCCTCTATGTAACACACACCCTCTGCGTAACACACACCCTCTGCGTAGAGGGCGCAAAACACAGCAAAAAACCAATAGACATTAAAAAGGAGAAATATATAATTGGAGCTGTACCTCTGTGAGACTTTATGTAAGATAATGCTATACTTACATAATAACCTGCTCTTTGTTGAAGGAAACTATGTATATGATTACATCCTTCTGATAAGCTTTCAGTTTTGTTCTACAATGTCAAAATTAGTCACAAAAAAAATCCATAAATATGTACTAATGTAACACTTTTATGCTCTTTTTTTCTGGGTTTTCTGGTCAGGCACAGATTTATGCCAGGTTGGTCACAAGCTCTTGCGGGCAGTTTGTCATGTGTGCCTGGGTTTCCTGCCTTTTTGATGGGCCTTGTGGCATTTCCAGATGTTTGCCTCAAAGCCTGACACATAAGCAGAATTATGAGAAGACAGCACCTAGAGCAAAACTGCACCCACTGCATGGTTTGGAGATGTTGGTTCAGCTGAACAAAACAGGCACTCAGTGGATGCCGTGTTTATGATATCCTCACAAACATCTCTCACACATCCTGAAGGGGGCGCTATGTATTCTAGTCTCACCTGTATGCTCCCTGCAACGCACCCTGTTGTCTGAACTCCAGACAGAAGTGAAGGAAACATGGAGGGAAAAGCTAAGAGAGGGGCAGGAGCAGAAGCAAAGGGTAAAGCAGTCTCTGATGCCGATGGTCACAGCCACTCACCTTCAGAAATGAACAATAAATACAGATATAAAGTGAAAAATGCTGACAAAATGTAGGGAAATTTGAGCAAACAATAAGTAATCAGACACATATCTGAAATGCACAAGAATGCCAAATATGTTTGATCTCAATAATTGGATGTCTGTAGTTGCTGAAAAGTAAACCAAGATTTTTATATCTCGATAAATCACTGGATGTCTATACGTGTCGTAGCAGTTGGGCATTCATATTCTCTCTTCTATACCTGAGCCTCAGAGTCAAGCCGTCTGCACTACCCACTGTCAAAGTGATACTACATATGAGAAAAAGGAACACAGATTCCTTCTTCAGAGATAATTGGTGGCCAACAAATGCCAACAAATTGGGTAGCAATGAAGTAACTTTCTTCTGCAATAAAGGCCTCTTAAAGGCTGCGATGTTTTACCTCTGGATCTGCCTTTACAGTTAACGATTTTAAAGAAAAAAGTGCTACGTTGACTGTACAATAAACCCTATTTCGGTTTCCTTTAGTCTCGCTGTTTAGTGAGTGAAAGTGTAATGACCGTGGAATCTACACTAGAGGCATTTGTCCCCTCTGTAACTGTGTCTCAGTGTACAATATCTACAGTCACAGTGGGTGGCACCAATAATTAGTCCATTTAATGAAAAAGAGTGAACTATATGCACTCCAGAGTATTTTCCTGGTTCATGTCTGTGTTTAGACCACCGGTAAGTTGATGCTCCACACTGGTGCTGGATGTGCAGTAGTGATAGCTTCTATGCCCTTTCACTGTAACATAGGCTATTTTGTGAAAGGTGCAGCCTACAAGAGCAATGTGTTGTTGTTGAAATTATGATCAGAAAAAAACTGTGAAAAACTGATCATTTCCATTTGCATTTCTCCATTTCTGGAGATAAGATCACTCAAAGTTTTATTTCAAGCAGTGCTGCTTTAATGTACATAGTTGTATTTCAGTGGGGGAATTAGATAGGGAGAAAATTATGCTTTGAAAATAGGGGAAAAATAGTAAAAATTGCCAATTAAAGTATAGGCTGGTAGGCTACAGTTAGTACAGTAAACATAATGTGAAATAGCACTTATTATAGCCTAGGCCTACCCTGCTGCTCTTTGATCCGGGAGCCCTGAGTCCCCTGATTTGGACTTCACTATCTGACACAGTAGTCATAAGTAGGCTGTAAAGAGCGGCTTATAAACCAGTTCAGGTGGGATAGGCTACAGTCGTAGGCTATTCGACGTAGTAAGGTACAGGATGATGTCTCTCAAAACTATTCACTCGTCAAAAGGTGGTAGTGTTTTGTCTGTGGGCAACATTGTGTCAAACCTCAGTGGTCAGAACACCGAACAGTCAAAAAGTGACATCGCGTTTTTTCTTTAACTTTAAAGAACTTCAGAGCCAGGCAGCCACTTAGGAGTGAATGCATGGCCCAAAACCATCGAGCCACTATACTGCATGAGATTTAACAAGTGGAAAGTTAAAAATGGAGTGAGTATTCTGTGTGTTTTCGGTGTGTATGTTTAGGTTAAGCCATACTGTAAAATTCTGTGGCACACTTATAATCTAAAACTAATTTGCGGATTTGCGTTTGCATCGAGAACGAACAATGTCACAATTCCATCAACTATTCCAAGTGATTTCTTTTAGATTATAGACTACGGCCTATCTGAGTTCTTAGTTTGTTGCATAGCGTAGGGATGCCTCTAGAATTGAGGCTTACCCTATCAAGATGAGCCGAGGTCACTGTTATTTTACTTACTGACATTTTACGTAATCGCGATAAAATTAGATTGCGGCAACGCACCATTAACGCAGTAACTCCAGCACTCCTATTTATTAATGATGAATTTACAGTTATAACATTAATCTGGTAAGAATATTATGGCACGGAGCTTGCCATGCTCTTCATGGGAGGCTTGTGATTGATATTTGCCCTATTTCTTTTTGAGACATCTCTCCCATGAAATCATGCAATTTCATTTATCAGGCAATTGTGATAAACTCATAGCGAAAGTCTCGTTGACTACAGTTAGAATATGAAATATGTACGCTGAAGCTTAAATGTCCCAGATTACCCAATGTCCCATATTACCCGAATTCACCCAACATCATTCTGAAAGTAGTCAACAAAATTGGAGTATAATCCCTGTGAGAAAGCATAAAGAACAGTAAGAGAGTGTATGACACCGTCTGCCTGTATCAATACAACTTTCCTATCCTTTGTGATAATAAATGATAATAAATCAAGTCTAATTACTAGTGATGGCTGATAACTGGCCATCCTGTCATAATATACTCTCTCTCTTCAAACACAGTACAGCTATCGTAGTCAAGACAGAAAAGTGCAAGGAATTCTGCATTAAACGCATTCACAGCACCATGCTGGAGCCAAAGGATGAGAAAATGATGAGAATACATTGCTATTACTGTAGCCTGTTGCTTATGCATTGAGAAAGCCTCTGCAATCCAAAGGGTTTTCAGGGGGCACAGGAAACCATAAAGAAATGACCAAAAAATGAGTAAAAAAACTTACTCGCATATATTTTCAGAGTAGTGCATAGCATCAACATCAAAATGAATTTGTGAGAATAAAACAGTGGGGCAAATGTTTGTTTGTTTGTTTGTTTATTTATTATGTATGTATGTATATATGTATATATATATATATATATATATATATATATATATACACACACACACATATATTTATATATGTATATCTATATATGATTCAGTAACTTTAGTTAAGAAAATGTAAAACAATTAATTTAAGTACACTTACTGTGGCAGGATAGTCGGCGGCGGAGCAGACAGAGGGAGGGCGAAACTGTGTTCCTCAGAAGGAATATATTTTTTTTTTTTTCCTTTTCAAATTTTTTCTTAAAAACTGTGCAAATATTTACAGTGAAGAAGAAACATCAAAAATGCAAAAGAAAACTTGTGAAAATACGAAATTAAACATGCATTAGTTTGCCAGGCTATGTCAAAAGACCCTGCACAACATTTCTCAACAGCCAAGTAACGTACCCTCCACTCAAGACTCTCCCACCAAGGCGAGTGGCTCTGGGGCCAGGACCCCACGCAATCTTCTCTGGTCTCGTGGTCAGGCACACTAGAGGAATTTGCCTGCGCAAAGTGGAGCCTGACGACATGTGGAACGGTACTCCTAGTCGCAGGTTCGAATCCCGATGGAAGCATACTGTAAAATGTGTGGGAAGTATTTGAATATAATCTACAAGTATAAAATTTGTTAATATATGGTTGTATCAGTTGTAACGAGACCAGAAAGGGTCTTTGTTTGGCATGTATTCAAGGCCAGGGAATGCAATAATAAAATGTTCATTTACATTTATTTCCCACCTGTGTCTTTCTTTATAGAAAACAATATGTATCTATCTATCTATCTCTCTCGCTCAACGTTTAATGCTTTAATTTTTATATAGGACAAGACAACCAAAATGTCAGTGAATTACTACACAATTTATTAGAAATATCAGTCAACACATCAATACACAGCATGGGCAGTGTGGGGTGTCAAAGCACAGTTGCAGAACAACAACAGCCTGGTTTAGAACAGCGGCACATCAGGGAGGAACAGACATGAGACTTTGTTTTTAAACAGAACATCAATCACAGAGTTGGCCATGTACGGTGTCAAAGCACATGTTTAGAACAGCCGGCCAGATATACAACAGCGGCACATAAGGGGTGAACAGGCATGGCATACATCTTTTTTCTTTTTTAAACCGCACATCAATCACAGCATAGGCAGGTGTCAAAGCACATGTTTAGAACAGTCGGCCAGATATACAACAGCGGCACATAATGGATGAACAGAGATGGCATACATCTTTTCTTTTTTTTTTTTAAACAGCACATCAATCATAGCATAGACAGGTGTCAAAGAATAGGTTTACAATATCAGGCCAGATATACAACAGCGGCACATAATGGATGAACAGACATGGCATACATCTTTTCTTTTTTTTTTAAACAACACATCAATCATAGCATAGACAGGTGTCAAAGCACAACAGCACACAGCACATCATGGAGGAACACAATGGTACACAATATATATATTTCTTTACACAGCAGTGTGAAGTGTCAAAGCATAGGCGCAGAACAACAGCCCGGTTTAGAACAGCGGTACATCAGGGAGGAACAGACAAGAGACTTTTTTTTTTTTTTTTTAAACAGCACATCAATCACAACAGAGGCAGTATAAGGTGTCAAAGCACAGGTGCAGTGTGATACAGATGTTGCAAATAAGTCCCCAAAACTGTCCATGATGCCATCCTGAGTGTGGACCGGTGTTGGTAAGGTCCCGGTCCTCGTGGAGGTTGAACGCAATGAACACGAACACACACACACAGAACTATATACACTGCACCCCGGTATGAGGGTGAAATGAGTCCAGTGCTCACCTCTTGTCTTTCTCCCTCATCTCCCTCAACCAGTCCTCCACGCTCCTACCCGCTGTCGCTGCACAGAAAGTGTCTGACTTGTAGCGGGAGTGTCCAGTCTCCTTCCGCCTGGGCTGTCAACATAGTCCACACACATGTGTGCTCCTGGCTCTGGTGCCCTCCTTCCTCAACCTGCAGTACGAGGTAGAGTAGGGTAAAGGCAGAGCAGCAGGAGGAGGAGCAGCAGCAGGGTGTGCTGCAGCGGGAGGCGGAAGGAGCTGTGCCGCTGGTGGAAGGAGCTGTGGCACTGCAAGTGTCTGAGGGAGGATGGGGAGTGGGGGGGCCTTGAGGAGCACCACCACCCTATGCCGGGGCTGCAAGAGGTCCTGGGACTGTGTGGCCCGGGAAAAAGGTCCTGCTGCAGCTGCTGTGGGAGGTGGTGTCGATGGCCGGGCCGGGGCAGCCGCCGCTACCGCTGCCTGCAGTGGCCTGACGAGTCTGTACACCACCCCCTCAGCCGAGGGACGCTCCACCGCCGTCGCCGAACCCGACGCTGCCACTGCCGCCGAGCCCGTTGCTGCCACCACTGTTGCAGCCACCGAGCCCACTGCCGCCGCCGTTGAGCCCGCTGCCGCTGGTTGTGGTGGTGGTGGTGGTTGCCGTCCCTCTGCTGCAGCACCTGGTCCCGGTGCCAACACAGTCCTCTCCTTCTCCCTCTGGGCTTTGATGAACCTGAGAACATAATGAATGTTTTTAAACACACTGTACATTTTATGCCAATGAACGAACATCGCTTTGTTCATTTGACCTACCACTGGGAGGGGGTCCTCTGGTTCAGCTCAAAGAGCTGAATCGCCGCCCGAGCCATCAGCCTCTGATGGCCCAGCACCAAGTCCCTGATATGCTGGTAGTGCAGCAGTATGCTATCCCAGCGTGTCCTCTGGCTCCCATACACCCGGGTGCCGGATGGATAGATGTTACACAGCTGGGTGCATACTGCCTCCACCAGGCGACTGGCACTGGGCCAGGTGGCAGGTCCAGAGGTCTGTCCGACCAGACAGCTTCAGAAACAACATTAACTCATTAATAATGAGTGTGATGGGGACATTTCAAGATTACATGATTGTTTGTTTGTTTGTTTTAAACTCTGCCTTACCGTTTCAGGCTTTCCACACCAGCAAAGCAAAGCTGGTGTGTGCTGACTTTGCTGCCTCAAAGGGCCCCTGAGCTGGCCTGTCCCTATGGTGAGGAGGGTAAACGACTCTGGCCCTGTCGTACGGGGACAGGGCCTCGTAGAGCTCAATGAGCTCATCCACCCTCCTCTCGGACAAGGCCTCTTCGTTCCGCAACCCCACTAAGGCCGTGGCCAGCTTGACCACAGCCAGGTAGGCAGGCTGGTCGTCCGGTCCTCTGTAGTCCTGCGGACACACACAGGAAAAGAAATGAATACATGTGGCGAAAAGGAACGTCGATGGCTGGGTGTGAAAGACGTGAGATGCGTCATGGCTGCAGAGGGCAGACTTGGTTTACTAACCTCAGGATTTGGTAGAGGCTGTGAAGAGGACCGGCCTGTCGAGTGGAGTGCGGGCTCAGGGGTGGCCGGACGTTGTGACTCGGGCGCAGGTGCTTCATCAGCCGGTTGCCCTGACCGCGGATCCCTCTGAGGTTCAGCAAAAGTCGCCCGGAGGCGGGATGGTGAGGTTAAGAACATGCTATAGATGTTGTTTAAAGACTGAAAGTAACAATAGTCACCTGACTATTAATCTGGCAGAAAAAGTCATCAAGTGATTCACCCACTTTCCCTCTTTTGAACTTCATTATTTCAACGAAGCGAGGTGTGTGTGTGGGTCCAATGGTTCATAGAACTGCCGGTGAAGGTTCTTGCTGGCAGCTCTTGAAAACTTATCATAGATCTAAAAACAGACATAACAGTTTTGTCTTTCATTAGTAAATTACAGCACAACAACATTTACAGATACAGATAGTTTAGAATATGTATATAGTATATGTACACACACAGACACACACACACTTACTTGAGTTTCTGTGAAGAGTGCTGGCCAACGTTCTACCATCGTATTTACAAGTGGTTGCTCTTCCACTATCTCTCTTCTTCTCAGTGAGAATGGTTCATCTTTGTCACAGTAACCACATCAGGTAAATGTTTTTTAACCTCCATCTCAAGTTCAATTCTTATTTTCTCAAGAGAAGCAGCACTTTCACCATCTGGAAAATTCGGCAAGAAGTTTGTTTCACTCCTTTTAGGCCTCTTGATGTTGCGGCTTGATGGGTCCCCATCAGAGAAATCATTCCTCCTTTTGTTGCCTTTCACTGAGACGTCAGCTATTCCCGATCTTCATGGTTTAGTGCGATAATTCCCCATTTTAAACTTCAAACTATTTTTCCATGCACAATAGTGTGTGACAGTGCGTGATCCAGGTTCTGACAAACAGGGATGTGCTTTGACAAGTGCAGATGCCACAAGACAAGCCAAAGTGATAATCCTTGAAGTCAGCCATATACTTATACATGGCTTCTGCAAGTTTTTCCAAGATCACATGTTTCATGTTGCGAGACATTTTCAATAGGGAGCCATCTTTCATGTAAGCAAGATCTCCTTGTCTTAGTCTATAATTAATGTCAACAGAAAATTTGGGGATTTCAAACTCTGCAGGCCAGGGATCCTGTCTAAGTTTTTGACCATCTCTGCTTCTTGGGCTAAGGATTTCTGTGCAGCATGTGCTCAGGATAGGCGAGAGGGTGAAGAATGGACCACGCAACTCACAATCTTGATCGTAGGCCGTTCAGGTCATTCTGACATATCAGTCAGGTTGCACAGAGAATTGTTAAAGACAGGATCTTCATACTGTATTTTGAAGTCGTATGACAGTGCCAATTTAACTTTCAGTTCAGACAGCAATGCTTCAACGTTGCTTGTTTTTTATCTAGGCTGATCCTTCTGATGTCATCATCAGACACAAAAACTCTGACAGGCCATTTGTCTTCCATAATCCTACAAGACAAAACATTTAGATAATGCAACACAAAAATAATGGTGACAATAAAAACGTTTTAACTGTCAGCGGAGCACTACTGCAACACTTCACATTAAGAGTGGCATGAAAGGATTAACTACAGACTCTTTGCAACCCACCCACCCCCAAAAAACAAACTAACCTAGTAACTAAACTCGTATTAGAATAAATTAATTCCAGGAAGACCTAGGCCTATACCTTATTAGCAAAAGATATACTATTTCAGAGACACAAACAACTTCCCTCTCAAATTATATGCTGACAAGGGAAAACATCATTAAAGTCAGCCATCAGTACTGCACTGAGGCCTATTTCAGGCTTAAATGACTATATCAGGAGATGTCCTACTTTTATGTGCATTAAAAGTTGAGTAGATATTTGTTTCTATATCACAATCCATGTAGTAACATTGAACCTTTTGGAATAATGTCATATGAGTGCGTAAATGTGTCAAAAAGTCTTGTTCTGCACATGGTTCATTAAATTCACATAGCTGACAATTAAATGTGTGCTCAGGACCTTTTTCTTCAGTTGTGACCTGGCTGTGGCATTTAGATAAATGTACTTTCGGGACATTGAAAGACTTGAACGTGCATAAGCACTGCTGATGAAGGCATGGAATTGGAGAGGTTCTAGTAAAACCTCCATGGTTCAATCTATAATGTTTCAGTAACTGGCCTTGCTTTGAAGAGCTAAGTGTGCACAACTTACATGCCCAAAGCATGCCAATATGTATAAAACTAAAAACTATATTAAGAGAATAACTCATGGGCTGCATTACTGGTTACAAAATGCAAATACAGTCCAAATAATAATAATAATAATAATAATAATAATAATAATAAAAACGATTTCATTTACTGTCGTGAACAGTTAATGTGGCCTAACATGAAACAGTCAAATCATATTTACCTTAATATAGCTACTTAACTGCAAGTAAAAATGAGCATACTTACATGTATCAGGTGTAGACTTGATTGGATCTGCCAACATCGGAAAGCCCACTTTACTAAACCTTTTTAGCGCGTCTGTTGGGATCAAAAGTGAAGTTGAGCGTTAGGTTTGACCACATGGCAAACTAATCAACCTTAGCTCGCGATCTAGTGGCGCTAATAATTTGCCTTGCGACCCAATTGTTTCATCCCTCTAGCTTGCGACTTTACAACAGAAAACGAGTACATGTCACACACTATGAAGCTACAAACCCATTTTAACGATAAACTGGGTTGCTCACTTTACTCACACAAACGTATCTTAAGGCAAACCACTAAATTAACGTTTGACACTGTATGATATCGATATCTTAGCTAATCGTTAGCCTTGAATGATTTATGAGCAGCTGAGTCAGAAGAGTAATTTTACCCAGCTCACTTGAAAGTTTACAACAAAAATGACGAGCGTCTTTTCAATATATAATCCAACAACTGGGTACTACATTGCTATATTTATATCAGCAGTTAACAAGTTCAGGCAAAGCCCCTTGGCTAATCATTATGCTACTGTGTATGCTGGCGGCAATTTTATCCGCATTTAAAAGTAAACCACACAAAAAAGTGGCAGTACAATAAGAGACATTTTCTATTTTAGCCATGCTGAAAATAAAATGTTAAAAATGGGCCCCAGCAGACTCACGCAAAAGTCTGTTGATTTCAATTACACGGGAAGTGATGTTAAGAGTCCAGGGGATTAGGTTCTTTTGGATAAGTGATATACAGTAATTCCTATGGAAGGCTCTATCTCCATCTGCTGGCGATAGGGCGTAAATTCTGTAAATTCTTAACTTTGACAGGTTAAATACATATTTGCCAGTATTTTGTATGGCAGCAAGAAAATCGATTACACACTCATTGCTTCATGAAACTGCTGTTACAGTTTTATATATGTATCTCAAGGGTCAAAGTCTTCCTGGCATAAACATGTCTATTGGCATTATACATGACAAACTGTAAGCTTGGACAAAGAATGTTGGGCATTCTACAGTAGAATCTTTGGGGTTAGGTATGAACCAGAGCCATTCTCTGGCATGAACATGACACAATAATGACATGATGTATCAGCATTATGACATCATTAAAGCACTGTAACTTTTCTAGACTCTAGTTTTGACTCTGTTCATTTCTGATATACAGGACAACTAAAGAAGACAACATTTTTCCCTTCTCCAAATGCTTATTTTTCTAAACAAAGTGCAGAATATATAAAGTGAGGTAAGTGCTGTGTTTTACTGAGACCTTCCTTTAGGCCTATTATTTAATTCAAAATGATAATAAAATGATATTGGGAGAACAACAAGCTAAATTGTAATGCAATATCAATTTATTTTTGCAACTACTGTTGGACATCAGATGTGAATAACAAGTTTATGTACTTAATGTTGATATTAATAACATCAGCAAAAAAAAATATGTTTCAGCAGACCATGTAAAAAACAGTTCAATATGTATTTTTTGTTTGTTTGTTCATTGGTGATTCTAGAAAACAATGAGGCCCAGTGAGGGGGCCATCCAAAAGGAAGTGAGCAGCACCTTTGATGCTGGTAGAGTTTCTTTAAATTGGCTTACAGTGTAATTATTAAGAACAACCAGAGATGTACTTCAGTTACACTGCATCCAATTGAAGGGGACACAACTGAGTTGTGTTTGAGCTCAAGGGAGCACTATGAATTTAAACATTATAATCAAAAAAGGCGATCCAAATGATCTTACAGTATGCATGTTTACCTCTGCCAGCCAACCTGACCTTGGCTCCTTCTCGGGCTGATTCATTTGTCCGTGAGGCATCGTTGAAAACAGATCTGCCTACACCCCCCATCATGCCACCAGATGAGTTTTCATTTCTCTGTGAATACCTTAAGGACCTCTCAGAGACGTATGATTATTTTTTGATTCCATAACATTGTTTGGATACTGTTTGCTCATACTTTCCTCAAGTATTAATGGTCTTCTTTTTCAATAGGGACTGGGCTACATTCTGTGAGGCAATGGCTGATCCTGTAAATATCTTCAATGCTATGTTACATATATTCCTCATAATTAGTCGGTGCAACAAAAGTTTGATAACAAAAGTATAATGTTATTTTCACCCCACAGGTGACAAAACTGCAATTTGTCACTCTCTGCCAAAAAATGATGAGTCATGTGAAAGAGAGTGCCATGACATATCTTCTCCCAGCACTCATGAAGATGTTGGAAGAGGACCCACAACAACTCCTGTCTGTCCAAAAGAACATTCAACGTGTTGAGCCTGCTTGCTCTCGTCCAGAATCAACTGTGGCATTCATTGAAGATGAACATGACGTGGTCGTAATCAAGGATGGGGTTCTGAACAGAATCATTTCAAAAGCGAGAAACATCTGTTGCTTCCGTACATCCAGCCATCCCTCACTTTCCTCAAAAACAAGGTATGTGGCACATCGCAACTAGGCCATATTCTATGAATGAATATTACTGGAATGCACTGGTAAAGCTCAAAAGTTGATGGCCCATCAGACTATGTAGAATTCAGGCTAAAATTAGATAGTATGCTTTCTTTAGGTCCCAGTGCACACTGCTGCAACAACTTGGCATCACAAAGGAGCAGGTACAATCCAATGTAGAGGAGACCTTGAGGACACTCGGTGTGATGGGATCCACCGCTGGCTCAGAGAGTTTAAGTGCTGACATCGCTAAGGAGGTAGTGATGAGGATCGATTCCACTTTGGTGGAGAGGAAGCGCTCAGTTTCACTTGGGTCAGATGTGTCTGCTATGAAGCTAACCAAGAGTGTTAACAAGCTGATTGAAGATGTCAGTCTCAAGATGAGTGGAAATGTAGAGATGCCTGTAAAGGTTCTTACAACAGGCCAGATCAGCAGTTCTCAGACAGCGATCCATTCATCCCTGACTTCAGCTATTGGAGGAGCTATAAAAGCAGTCATCAACCACATGGAGTCCTATTTGGTTGATAACAACAAAAACACACCTGCAAAAAGGTGGCTAGCCACGATCAAAAAAGTGTTGATTTGTCAGTGCAGTTCCTTAAACATTTCCTCAATGAATGCCAAAGATCTAACACCTGAGCAAATTAAGAAGGCAGTTTCTACAGAGGAATTTCAAGATAACGCCAAGAAAGCAGTTAGTGATGTTCGCATCAGGACAGATTTTAACTCTACTCCCTCAACGGATAGCAGTTTGCATCCAAGTGACATTGCAACTTCCCATGGTTCCCTTGTTGCTTCTGTCCAAAGCCACATCTCTCTGCAATCCTCCCCTGTTAATGAGATGGATGCCTTGCCAGATATGCCATGGGATAAGTTTACCTCTAAAGACCTGGATTTGGTTGCCGCAGACATTGTTGACCAGTTTTTGATTGACATGAAGATGAGCATTGAGTCCCTGAAGCAGAGCACAAAAGACAACAAATGTAGTTTGGAAAACAATCAGCCTGAGACTCGTGCAGCTGAAGGCTCCAGCTCCACTGGCACTGACGACATTGTCACGCCTTTGACTGAGGTCATCCAAAAACTGTTCCGCAACAACATTAAAACCAGAGTTACAAAAGATGTGCGCCATGTTCTGCTCCGGACAGCTCGAAAAATCATGGGTCAGTCCTGTTCTCTGGCTGCAAACTCTACCGCGTCAGATGTGGTTGTTGAAGTTGTTGGAGGCATACAGACGCTGCTGGATTTCCAATCCAGCGATACTATGGACCAAACTACCCTGGAGGCCAAAGGGAACAAAGAGAGGGTGTCATTAAAAGCATCTGAAACAACTCAGCAAAGTCCAGAGGATTTTAATGTTATCTGGACAACCTGTTTGAAGATGTTGGAAGGTCTACAGGAGAAGGTTCTGGATTTCTTCACCAAATGCCAACAAGTTGGCACTAAATTCAAAGGCAATACCAACACATATGGCAAAAAAGTAATTAGTGACGTCCTTATCTGCATTAAGAAGGGCCTTCCGAAGTCAAAGGGTCTAGACAGATCAGAGGATGTAGAGATGATTACTGACATCTTAAATGCAATCCTTAAAAATATTGGTGTCGACGATGATCAAGAGCTGACCCCAGTAGTAGAGATAGCTGCCTCCTCCTCATCACATTCAAATGTAAGTGGATGGTCAGAAAACAGCGACAAGGTTTTACCTGTTTCCATTTCTGAGCTCACAGCTGATGGGACCATTATCAAACACACATACATTGATATGAGTGACCACACCCAGTGTGGACCACCTGCAGGTATCTCCAGAGAAACCATTGAAAAGATCGTCAAGACCGTCAATGAAAAGCTTGATTTGGAACAAGTGTCTGAGTCATCCTCACAGCATAGAGATCTCCACTCAGTTGCGGTCAGGCTGGACAAATCTCTATCCAGCAGCTCACTATCTGATGATCTCACTGGGAGGGTTCATGGCCTATTCAAGAAGAGCAGCAGAAGGACCACGAGCAAGTCTACCTCAGATACAGAGCTGCTGAACGCTGGGAAAGGTGAAGTTATGAGGAAGCGCATTGCCTCTCAGTTTGTGCACACCTATGCTGAGGAAACCTTGAAGCACTTCCTTCTCCCTTGCTTTAAGCTACCTTCTCCCTACAAAGAAAAGCCAGACTCCTTAGTTCCAGCATCCGCATCAGCCTCTTCACAGATACTGACTGACCTCCTAAATCTGCTGACTGAAGCGATGGTCAAGGATGTGACGGCCAGTTGTTCTCAGTCTGACATATATCGAGAGCATCATGCACCACAGGCGAAGGAGAGGAGGGGAATCAGGAAGGGGATCCTAAGATTCCTCCCAAGAATTCCTAAGATCAAGATATTCTCTAAGGTACAAATTGAACCTATAAGTAGATATGTTTTAATTGCTTTAATATGAATTTAATATTCACTACTCTAAAACACCCAATTCTAAATGAGTATTTTATTTATTTTAATGTATTTCACACAGAAAACCAAATCAGCAGCCGCTGACCCATCCTTTGACAACTACTTGAATAAAAACATTACTGATATAGTCTCAGGTAAATATGAGTTACAATATTAAAATATAAAATATACAAATATGTAAACATAATTTTGAATAGTCCGTGGATATAATTACAAACCTTTTCTTGTCAGAATCCACTGTCCCTGTTTCACTCCGTCAGACTCCCTCAACTTCAGAGCAGAGTGAGGAAGAGCATCAGGCTAAGAACTGCTTTCCTTTCATGCGATTGGTCACTGCACTGAGGAGGAGGAAGTGAATGGTCAACCTGGATTAATTACACAAAAGGCTAGAAACCACACTAGCGGTCACCGTAGCCTACTTATAATAAACTATTGAGCATTTATGCCATTTGTATGGTTTTGTTTATTCAGTGGCTGAGTGCAACAAAAACTTTCTTCCTGCAGTAGATGCCCTCTTCACTTTCAGAAATAGGGGTACAATAGGGGTACTAATTTGTACCCTAAGGTACAATCAACACCAATATACCCCTAAAGGCTAATATTTGGACCTTAAGGTACTGATGCGTATCTTCAGGTACAGAAGGTACAGACTACTTATCAAACAGTGAAAGGTACAAAGTTGTACTATTTCAGTTGTATCACTCACTGTAGCCTATGGGGGGCAGGGGCTATCCCTTCCTTGCACGTGCCTGAGTGACGGTTGGGTGCGCGAAGCTTTGCAAAGCTTTGCAGAATGTCGTTTCAAGTCATGTCAACTGACATTCTGTTGGCGAAACTGGTGGAAGTGTCATGGAAAACCACCTTGATGTTTGCAAACCCCAACAATGTCCTAACCCACCCAGCATACTTGGTTAAAACCAAGAACTCACTGTTCAAAAGTTGGAGTAGAGTTGTTGACAAAGACTTTATTCACAATACCAGCAAAGTATACAAGAGACAATTGCCTCACAGTATAAGGGCTTAGTGGTGTGAAGGAGATCCGCTGCAGAGAGGATACCGTTTATCTTGAGAGTTGATCAGGCTCTGACTGTCCCTTCCAAAACATTTACCTCTTATGCTACTTTGGAACATACACTGATTCCACCTACTTTGCCTGTGTCAGGGGGCTCTTGTTTATTAATTAGGAGGCTTCGGGCCTAGTTCATATTGGTGGATTCCCTCACCCATCCAGTTATTAAAAAACTATTATTCTTCCTTGCTGGGCGTTTAGTCTGACGTATACTTCCTTATGCTGGACTCTTATCTTTATGATTTATATTCCCTTCATTTAATCAGGACCCATCTGTACCATGGTTCTGATGTGAACAGCATCCATTCATACAGCGGACCCCATTCACTGCCACATATCATGGTATCCTCCCAAACTGAGATATCCCCGGATCCGAAGCATCTCCCTGCATTAAATCTTGTCTCTTGAACTGTTCAAGGCCTCTTGCTTGTCCTTGTCCTCTGCTTGAACTACCCAAGTCTCTACTCTCTCTCTGCCTGAACTGCTTCGGCCTTCTGGGTTACCATTAACATGTTACAAACCACCCTTCTTTCATATGTTAGTATAAGCATTACACTCTCAAGTTAATATTGTATATACTAAAACAAACATCATCTTCTTTATGATAATAATTTCCACAGAAGCCAACATCGAAATTACAGACATTGAAGCCCATAGATTCAGAGGTAAGTGTGAGTTTAAATTGTGTTCATAACCCAACTATATTTCATTTACCCGTAACATTTTTTATTTGGCTTATGTGCGTTGTCTTACAAAGTTAAACTAGCAGAGGGTGGCTAGCCTGCCACCAACGATTGCCTAGCATACAACTGAACAGCTAAATTAATCAGTGATGGTTTTTGATACCTAGCACAAGTTCCAGAGCTATTTAAAGTGAATTCGACAATTGTATTAAGGGGCAATGACTAGATCCCATTTAACCGGAATGCCTCAAATTCAGTCAGATTCAAACTAGCTGCATTGGCTTAGTAGCTGTTGAGGTAAAGCCGTAGCCTTTGAGGTAAAACTTCACCTTCCCTGACACATATTTGTAATAGATCTAGTCAGGGTGTCACAAAAATAGTTTTTATCTAAAATTAATAATGTAGCCTAGTGATATGTGTAACCGAAGTAGTTTAGGTTATGATGCCATTCGTAATGCTCGTGGTAATAAACAATGGCGCATAGAAGCCTTGTGGTTGGTTTTTCCCCCTCGTCAGTTCTGTCATCTCTTCATAATGGTGTGTGTTTCGCACATCAACCAAATATGAAATGAAGGCTGCTTTTAGTAAGTTAAACCGTTTACGAACAAGGCATAGTGATTTTATTTGAAGTGGTTGCGTTAAGGCGGGGCAAGAGTCGTGGAACACGCATGAACTTCATTTTAAAGTCGCACTCGCCACCTCATGAGAGGGACTTGCTAAATGATTTCCTCGTGTGCAAAGCAAACGAGACGGTTACTCAAATATGAGCAGATTTACCAAAGATACAGGTCTTCCTGTATTCTCCCTGGATTTACGCTGTGACAGAAGTCATGGAATAAATTAATCTACTTCACTTTTAGTCTAGTCACCAGAGGGGGTTCACGCGCACCCCCCTTGCTTGTTGTCGAAACCAATTTTTTTAGACTCATTCATATGTCTAGTTCACAATAAGACATGTTAATATTGCTGCAAATTGTCCCATGAGTGTTTTTCAGAGGTCATCTTGGAAACTGCAACAAGTAATTGGGGTGCGCGTGAACCCTCTCTGGTGACTAGACTATTTATGCTGTTATATAAGTTTCATGGATACACCAGCAGAAAGTGCCTCATTATTTAAATACAATGAAATGCTTTGCTGTTTTTAAAGGCTCTTTTTTGCTTTTTTACAGACAATGATGTTGATGGAGACACAGTGGATTGTGGGTTGACAGAAACCATGGTTGGGCAATTGTTTCAAGGGTTGTTCAAGAAGCAGTTGAAATTCATGCTGTTTGTTAGTAAGATGAAAAATTCTGAGCCAGTAATAACCCTGACATTGGAGACTGTGCCTCCTGAGGAATACCAGCCGTCTGCGTCTACCTCTGCTATACCAAGGTAGGTTCATTTTACTGACCAGTTTGAATCTTGTGTTTATGTTAATGTTAAAGTTAGTGTTAAGGGCTGGTATGGCCTGTTTTCACATAAACTCAGCCCTCTGTAAGTGGACAGGTGCAGCAACAGGAAAGGAATTTGGTTATTTTGTGTTCACATTGTGAGTTTATTCCAAAAAGGATCAGGTTCACTTTCTGGTCCAGTGAGGCTTTGGTGAGGCTTAGTCCCCTTTCTTTCCCACCTGCTTTCCTTACTGTAATACTCATCAAAACAGTGATACTTGAGAAAAGACAGTGTTTGATATAATGTTAATATGTCAACATTTTATTCATGCTGGTTTCCCCAGCTTTGAGCACACAACCTCTGTATGCATTACCTTCAGATATCAACTGTGTAAAATTCTCCTCCTTAAAACCTTGTTTCACTAGTAACTGGTATTCGCCAACTGACTTCATTGTTAACTGAGCTAAGTTGTTAAATGGCAGTTTAGTAAGGTCATTTTCACTATGATATTGTTATACTATGGTAGGGGTCCAAAGGGGAATTCTGGCCAATTTCAACATACAGTTGTATTGCTCATCGCAAATAAGCCTTTTTTTCCAGCCCTTTTCTGAGATCCAGGTCATTCTAATGTGGGCATGGTGTGTTTACATTTAAAAAAAAAAAGTCTTTACTCCAAATATCGTCAGGGTAGCATGAGCAATACAACTGCATGTTGAAATGGGTCGTAATTCTCCATGCTAGCTGTGTCACAGTAATGCTTTTTCTTTCATCATTATTATACCATCTAACAAGAAATCTTATCCACCCCAACATTTCTGTATTATAGCAATGGATCAACTGGGAGATTGCCAGCCAGCTTTGACATTCCAACGTTTCCCAAAGATTTAAAAGCAAAACTGGACAGAATTGAGCCATGCCAGAAAATTTCTAAAGACAGACACACAATTGTCAGAGTTTTGTATGAAGCTGTTTCACAATACACAATGTAAGTTTGTTTGTATTTTACATTTAAGCATCACTAACATATGACCTGTTTTAAAGAGGGTTTTTTTTTTTTTTAGTGTTAACATGGTCATATATACATATACATTTCACTAATAATTACAAAGCATAAAAAATCTTTCATTCCCTTTGTGCTGAACTACACATCTCAATGTGTTGGTCACATGGGACCAGCCACAGGAACCCCTCAGGATTACTCCGAGACATTTGGTACCGGTATGTTATAAACAAATGGGACAGTGTAGCCTCATAATGCGTACGCTCTACCAGTGGAACGCTGTAATAGTCACTGAAAAGACTTAACTACCATAGTACTAAACTGCTACAACATCACACTGAGCCTTTAGCAATACATTACGAGTTGGTCACTGCCATTCTGCAGCAAATTTATAACAAGGGCCATGTCTTAACAGATGATTTAAGTGTGTACTATAAATTTGAATTAAAAATGTGCTTCCACTTAATTTCTCCTTCTTTTCCCAGATGACACAATGCATTGTTGGTGAGGATCCATCCTCCATTGAAGCTCATGTGCAGGTACTGCATAGGGAGTACCAAAAGATGCAACCGGATACTGCTATTGTTTGAAACCGCATGCAGCAAACCTTTGCATGGCGCCAAAGGGAAATTGCAGATGGCATGACTGTGGAGGCAACTTTGAAGAAGTACCCCTTTCTCAGGACACCGATAGGGGTAATTACAAAATTCATCTTAAATTATTGGGATATTGAAGTATACAAACCAACATAAATAGCAGGAGTGGGTTTAATGATTTACCATTAGGTAGGTTTTATATTTTCTGTCACCTTCACTGATTAATCACTGAAATTGTTTGTAGTTGTGTGATGAGTTGGAGCGTATTTATCCAGCCACTGGAAATGTGTACCAGTGTTTCAGAGACAGCATCAACCCAATTATATCAAAGGTGCTTGGTCTGGTTTGGGAGAAATGTCCCTACTTCCGATTCTTCCTGGAGGCAAAAGAAGAGGCTCTCACAGAGGATTTACCGGGTATTATGTTTTTTTATTAAGTGTTGAGTTATCTGTTTTCCATCTTGTGTAAAGTTAGACAATTGAAAATATTCCCTCCTTACGCTTACATCTGAAACGGTCCAGTCAGGGGGGTCATTCTAACATTTAACATACCAACATAACGTACCTGCAGATGTAACCGGATGTTATTGTTCTAGGCAAGATGCTGCAAACCTTTGCATGGCGCCATAGAATGTTAAATGTCATTCATTCAGTCGCATCCATCACATACGTTGGGATGATTGTTGAGATATGCTGTTACACTTGTATATTTATTATTTGTCTTGCAGAAATTGATGTATGAGCGGCATTTATGTTCCTGCCATACATCTTCAGGGAGAACATTGACCTCTTCATTACACTAGGAGAGGTATGGATCAAAAATATCTGTTTTACAGTTCTGTAATTTTAAGGAAAACCTACTTAAATGTTATTATGTAATGGCACAAACTTCACATGTAGTCAAAGAATACTTGCCTAGCAAGCCAGACTATAACATTAAATGTATAGTCCAGGGTGGCAAAGGCAAAGCCATATAACCAGTGGTTGGTGTTCGAACTGCTTAACTGCACATAATTGCCCAGTGCAGGCATGTTATTATTGTAATCACCCTCTCAGTTACAGGTACGTTGAACAGCAGAATTGTGGCATGATTTTCCCCCTAAGGTTTAGACATGTTTGTCTGTGTGTGATGGGTGAACTGAATCCTTAATCTTTTTTATTTGTTCTTCATTTGTTTTTGACTTGCTCAGCGTAATCCTGATACACCATATCCAACTCTTCAGTTGCCAGAAGAGGACTGGAAATCGGCATTCACCAGCAGAACACCAGCAATGTTGAAAGTAGATGGCATAGAAATGTGCCGTTACACCAGGATGGAAGAAGGTATTATCGCTGCCTTCTGTTCGTACTTCGTGTTCAACCTCCAGTACCCCAAGCATCTGAAGAACACATTGATGTTCATGCAAAGGTACATAACAAAACTAAATTTGGATGGAGACCAGCCACTGTCCACTACAGTGATGAGACAAGTGAACATTTTATATTAACCTCACCATGCCGTGTCCTTACTACTGTTCCAAATGCTCAAGAAGAGCTTTTACTTTGACTAAACTTGTCAAGCATATCGGACTTATTCATGCACACGAACCTAATCGGACTAAACAACTGCCAATATTCCTTTAAGAAATTTGAATCTTTCTGACGTCATCTGTACCGCAAACACAGAGAAAATGTTTGCAGAAAATGACTTGAGTAATTCTGAGTCAGACCCAGTTGTTGAGTGCACAGACTCACAGACCTCCAACTGTGGCAGATATCAGTGTTGCTCCATCTGTGGATGACCTGCTGCATAATTTCGAACAGAATCTTTTCAGTTTTGTCCTAAAATGTAGAGAGAAAAATCATCTTCCCATTTCTTTTCAAGAGGACATTGTTCATGATGTTAATTTCTTACTTTGTTTTTTCAGGGAGAATTATAATTCTTTCATAGCTTATCACCTTAACAAAAGTGTTTTTTCTATTGCAGACAGTCCAGAATTAGCTAATGTCATACAGTCTAAGGACGTTTTTGATGAGGCATACAAGGCCGTTCAAACGCCATACATGATTAAAGACCATTGTAAATCACAACTTAACATGAACATGAACAGAACTTCTCAGTTGACAAACAGTGAAGGACGCTCTGTTTGCTCTTATTCATATGTACCTATTGGATTGGTTTTAAAGAGGTATTTATCTCATGAAGATATAAGAGATCAAAATCTGTTAGCGAGAAGTCCACACTTGAATACAGAATGTTTAAGTGACTACACTGAGGGAGACATTTGCAAAGACCACCAGTTCCTCAAAGATCACCCACATGCAATGCGACTTAATTTTTATGAAGATGAGTTTGAAGTAGTTAACCCTTTGGGCTCGAAAAAAAATAAGCACAAGCTTTGTGGTTTTTATTACAATGTGGGAAACCTGGACCCAAGGCATAGGTCTCAACAGAGTCACATCCACCTAGCCTTGTTAGTGCGCTATGCACATGTGAAACAGTTCGGTTTGAATACTATACTAAAACTGATGATTGACGATCTAAAAAAAAAACTAGCAACTGAGGGTTTTACAGTAAATTGGGAGGGAAAAGAGCACACTTTTTATGCCGCTCTAGCGACAATTTCTGGTGACAATCTATCTGCCCACATGTTGGGTGGGTTTACAGTGTCTTTTAACTGTGGAAGAGTCTGTCGCTATTGCATGGCGACCTATGCTGACATAAAGGAAAAATTTTGTGAAACAGACTTTGTTTTGAGAACAACAGAAGTTCATCAGTGTCATCTTACGCGTATTGAACAATGTCCTGAAGATAAAGTAACATATGGGGTTAATAGTCGTTCTCCGTTTGAGGAGTGACCTTATTTTGACGTGACTACTTCTCTACCCCCAGATGCAATGCATGATCTATTAGAAGGAGTTATTGCTTTAGTCATGAAATTGGTTATTAGCAAAGCTCATACAGAGAAACACATTACAATAAGAGAGGTAAATGAGGAACTGCAGAAGCTGTCTATTGGTCAAAATGACAAAAGGAACAAACCAGTTCAGCTTTCTGACAGACTACAAAATGTTGGTGTTTCAGGATCCGCCTCCCAAAAATGGTGCCTTTTCAGGCTTCTGCCTTTTGTAATGGCACATCGTGTGCCATTGAATTGTAAATACTGGAATGTTTTCTTGTTGTGTAGAGAGATTTCAGATATCGTTATGGCTCGAAAGGTGAATAAGGAAGAGCTTCCATTGCTAAATGTGTTGGTTTGTGAATTTTTGAGTTAAAGGATGTTTTTGGTGATGTTATTACACCCAAGCGTCACTATTTAATTCATTGTGCGACACTTATTGAACAGTATGGGCCCCTTCGTTTGTTGTTGTGTATGCGTTTTGAAAGCAAGCACCAATATTTTAAAATGGTTGCCCGAAACTGCCATAATTTTGTGAACATTGCTACAACTCTTAGCAACAGACATCAGTTTAGGCAATGTTGGGAATTCTCCTCACAATTAGTGTTGAGTGAGTTTGAAAATGTACCTGGAAAAAGTGTACCCACACCCTTCTTGTCTTTACCCGTTGAGTTACAAAGAGCCTTGGTAGCCTACCATGGACTCTGTAATGTACATTTAGGAGACGATTCCATCCAGCGTGTCTCTGAAGTAATAATTAACAATGTTAAGTATGTTTTTTTTTAAGTGTGTTTTTTAATAGATCAGCTTCATTCTGAAAAAATGTCATTGTTTTTCCAAATCAAATACATTTTCAATATAAATACTATGTGGTTCCTATGTGGCAAGGTTTTACTGCCTCTTTCTTATGACAGACATTTCCATGCTTACAGTGTACAGGTTGAAAAAGAATGGACAGTACTATTACCAGGAAATGAATTGGACTCTCAGGCTCATGATACATATTGATAACAATGTATATGTCTGTTGATAAGAAAAATGTATTTTATGGTTTTATATAGGCCTATGTATAGGTTATTTGGGCCGGTGTGACAAGCCTTTGTACCCCTAGAAGAACAATTCTGTACCTTCTTTTCTGAGAGTGTTGCGGTACTGGTCGGCACATTAGGTGTGTGTGTGTGTGTGTGTGTGTGTGTGGTGTGTGAATGTGTGACTCAACCTTGGTGTGTTTACAGTCTTTTCTGTTATATTTTATATTATAATGGACTGCAAAGGTCTGCAACAACAGAAAAGCTTAGCTTTAAAGCATGACAATAATGCAGTCTGTATGTGTGTTTGAGAGAGAAACAGGGTGCTTGTTTTAGTGACTGAATGAATGGCTAGTGAAATTAAGCATCCTTCAGCACAAGAGCCTGGTCTCCAGAGAGGGAGTGAAGGAAGTACGCTAATGTGCCGGCCAGTACCACAAGAGGGCATCTACTGCAGGAAGAAAGTTTTTGTTGCACTCAGCCACTGAGAAATGGCATAAATGCTCAATAGTTTATTATAAGTAGGCTGCTGTGACCGCTAGTGTGGTTTCTAGCCATGTGTGGAATTAATCCAGGTTGACCATTCACTTCCTCCTCCTCAGTGCAGTGACCAATCGCATGAAAAGGAAAGCAGTTCTTAGCCTGATGCTCTTCCTCACTCTGCTCTGAAGTTGAGGGAGTCTGACGGAGTGGAACAGGGACAGTGGATTCTGACAAGAAAAGGTTTGTAATTATATCCACGGACTATGCAAAATTATGTTTACATATTTTTCTTCCCAATAAATACATCATCATGAACTAATATTGTAACTCATATTTACCTGAGACTGTATCAGTATCAGTTCTGTTTTTATTCAAGTAGTCGTCAAAGGATGGGTCATCGGCTGCTGATTTGGTTTTCTGTGTGAAATACATTAAAATAAATAAAATACTCATTTAAAAATTGGGTGTTTTAGAGTAGTGAATATTAAATTCATATTAAAGTAATTAAAACATATCTAATTATAGGTTCAATTTTTACCTTAGAGAATATCTTGATCTTAGGAATTCTTGGGAGGAATCTTAGGATCCCCTTCCTGATTCCCCTCCTCTCCTTCGCCTGTGGTGCATGATGCTCTCGATATATGTCAGACTGAGAACAACTGGCCGTCACATCCTTGACCATCGCTTCAGTCAGCAGATTTAGGAGGTCAGTCAGTATCTGTGAAGAGGCTGATGCGGATGCTGGAACTAAGGGTCTGGCTTTTCTTTGTAGGGAGAAGGTAGCTTAAAGCAAGGGAGAAGGAAGTGCTTCAAGGTTTCCTCAGCATAGGTGTGCACAAACTGAGAGGCAATGCGCTTCCTCATAACTTCACCTTTCCCAGCGTTCAGCAGCTCTGTATCTGAGGTAGACTTGCTCGTGGTCCTTCTGCTGCTCTTCTTGAATAGGCCATAAACCCTCCCAGTGAGGTCATCAGATAGTGAGCTGCTGGATAGAGATTTGTCCAGCCTGACCGCAACTGAGTGGAGATCTCTATGTTGTGAGGATGACCCAGACACTTGTTCCAAATCAAGCTTTTCATTGACAGTCTTGACGATCTTTTCAATGGTTTCTCTGGAGATACCTGCAGGTGGTCCACACTGGGTGTGGTCACTCATATCAATGTATGTGTGTTTGATAATGGTCCCATCAGCTGTGAGCTCTGAAATTGAAACAGGTAAAACCTTGTCGCTGTTTTCTGACCATCCACTTACATTTGAATGTGATGAGGAGGAGGCAGCTATCTCTACTACTGGGGTCAGCTCTTGATCATCGTCGACACCAATATTTTTAAGGATTGCATTTAAGATCTCAGTAATCATCTCTACGTCCTCTGATCTGTCTAGACCCTTTGACTTCGGAAGGTCCTTCTCAATGCAGATAAGGACGTCACTAATTACTTTTTTGCCATATGTGTTGGTATTGCCTTTGAGTTTAGTGAAGAAATCCAGAACCTTCCCCTGTAGACCTTCCAACATCTTCAAACAGGTTGTCCAGATAACATTAAAATCCTCTGGACTTTGCTGAGTTGTTTCAGATGCTTTTAATGACACCCTCTCTTTGTTCCCTTTGGCCTCCAGGGTAGTTTTGTCCATAGTATCGCTGGATTGGAAATCCAGCAGCGTCTGCATGCCTCCAACAACTTCAACAACCACATCTGACGCGGTAGAGTTTGCAGCCAGAGAACAGGACTGACCCATGATTTTTCGACCTGTCTGGAGCAGAACATGGCGCACATCTTTTGTAACTCTGGTTTTAATGTTGTTACGGAACAGTTTTTGGATGACCTCAGTCAAAGGCGTGACAATGTCGTCAGTGCCAGTGGAGCTGGAGCCTTCAGCTGCACGAGTCTCAGACTGTTTGTTTTCCCAACTACATTTGTTGTCTTTTGTGCTCTGCTTCAGGGACTCAATGCTCATCTTCATGTCAATCAAAAACTGGTCAACAATGTCTGCGGCAACCAAATCCAGGTCTTTAGAGGTGAACTTATCCCATGGCATATCTGGCAAGGCATCCATCTCATTAACAGGGGAGGATTGCAGAGAGATATGGCTTTGGACAGAAGCAACAAGGGAACCATGGGAAGTTGCAATGTCACTTGGATGCAAACTGCTATCCGTTGAGGGAGTAGAGTTAAAATCTGTCCTGATGCGAACATCACTAACTGCTTTCTTGGCGTTATCTTGAAATTCCTCTGTAGAAACTGCCTTATTAATTTTCTTAGGTGTTAGATCTTTGGCATTCATTGAGCAAATGTTTAAGGAACTGCACTGACAAATCAACACTTTTTTGATCGTGGCTAGCCACCTTTTTGCAGGTGTGTTTTTGTTGTTATCAACCAAATAGGACTCCATGTGGTTGATGACTGCTTTTATAGCTCCTCCCATAGCTGAAGTCAGGGATGAATGGATCGCTGTCTGAGAACTGCTGATCTGGCCTGTTGTAAGAACCTTTACAGGCATCTCTACATTTCCACTCATCTTGAGACTGACATCTTCAATCAGCTTGTTAACACTCTTGGTTAGCTTCATAGCAGACACATCTGACCCAAGTGAAACTGAGCGCTTCCTCTCCACCAAAGTGGAATCGATCCTCATCACTACCTCCTTAGCGATGTCAGCACTTAAACTCTCTGAGCCAGCGGCGGATCCCATCACACCGAGTGTCTTCAAGGTCTCCTCTACATTGGTTTGTACCTGCTCCTTTGTGATGCCAAGTTGTTGCAGCAGTGTGCACTGGGACCTAAAGAAAGCATACTATCTAATTTAGCCTGAATTCTACATAGTCTGATGGGCCATCAACTTTTGAGCTTTACCAGTGCATTCCAGTAATATTCATTCATAGAATATGGCCTAGTTGCGATGTGCCACATACCTTGTTTTTGAGGAAAGTGAGGGATGGCTGGATGTACGGAAGCAACAGATGTTTCTCGCTTTTGAAATGATTCTGTTCAGAACCCCATCCTTGATTACGACCACGTCATGTTCATCTTCAATGAATGCCACAGTTGATTCTGGACGAGAGCAAGCAGGCTCAACACGTTGAATGTTCTTTTGGACAGACAGGAGTTGTTGTGGGTCCTCTTCCAACATCTTCATGAGTGCTGGGAGAAGATATGTCATGGCACTCTCTTTCACATGACTCATCATTTTTTGGCAGAGAGTGACAAACTGCAGTTTTGTCACCTGTGGGGTGAAAATAACATTATCATACTTTTGTTATCAAACTTTTGTTGCACCGACTAATTATGAGGAATATATGTAACATAGGATTGAAGATATTTACAGGATCAGCCATTGCCTCACAGAACGTAGCCCAGTCCCTATTGAAAAAGAAGACCATTAATGCTTGAGGAAAGTATGAGCAAACAGTCTCCAAACAATGTTATGGAATCAAAAAATAATCATACGTCTCTGAGAGGTCCTTAAGGTATTCACAGAGAAATGAAAACTCATCTGGTGGCATGATGGGGGGTGTAGGCAGATCTCTCTTCAACGATGCCTCACGGACAAATGAATCAGCCCGAGAAGGAGCCAAGGTAAGGTTGGCTGGCAGAGATAAACATGCATACTGTAAGATCATTTGGATCGGTTTTTTGATTATATGTTTAAATTCATACTGCTCCCTTGAGTTCAAACACAACTCAGTTGTGTCCCCTTCAATTGGATGCAGTGTAACTGAAGTACATCTCTGGTTGTTCTTAATTATTACACTGTAAGCCAATTTAAAGAAAACTTTACCAGCATCAAAGGTGCTGCTCACTTCCTTTTGGATGGCCCCCTCACTGGGCCCTCATTGTTTTCTAGAATCAGCAATGAACAAGCAAACAAAAAAATACATATTGAACTGTTTTTACATGGTCTGCTGAAACATATTTTTTTTTTTTTTTTTTTTTTTTGCTGATGTTATTAATATCAACATTAAGTACAGAAACTTGTTATTCACGTCTGATGTCCAACAGTAGTTGCAAAAATAAATTGATATTGCATTACAATTTACTTGTTGTTCTTCCAATATCATTTTATTATCATTTGAATTAAATAATAGGCCTAAAGGAAGGTCTCAGTAAAACACAGCACTTACCTCACTTTATATATTTTGCACTTTGTTTAGAAATATAAGCATTTGGAGAAGGGAAAAATGTTGTCTTCTGTGGTTGCCCTGTATATCAGAAATGAACAGAGTCAAAATAGAGTCTAGAAAAGTTACAGTGCTTTAATGATGTCATAATGCTGATACATCATGTCATTATTGTGTCATGTTCATGCCAGAGAATGGCTCTGTTCATACCTAACCCCAAAGATTCTACTGTAGAATGCCCAACATTCTTTGTCCAAGTTTACAGTTTGTCATGTATAATGCCAATAGACATGTTTATGCCAGGCAAGACTTTGACCTTTGAGATACATATATAAAACTGTAACAGCAGTTTCATGAAGCAATGAGTGTGTAATCGATTTCTTGCTGCCATACAAAATACTGGCAAATATGCATTTAACCTATCAAAGTTAAGAATTTACGGAATTTACGCCCTATCGTCAGCAGATGGAGATAGAGCCTTCCATAGGAATTACTGTATATCACTTATCCAAAAGAACCTGATCCCCTGGACTCTTAACATCACTTCCCGTGTAATTGAAATCAACAGACTTTTGCGTGAGTCTGCTGGGGCCCATTTTTAACATATTATTTTCAGCATGGCTAAAATAGAAAATGTCTCTTATTGTACTGCCACTTTTTTGTGTGGTTTACTTTTAAATGCGGATAAAATTGCCAGCATACACAGTAGCATAATGATTAGCCAAGGGGCTTTGCCTGAACTTGTTAACTGCTGATATAAATATAGCAATGTAGTACCCAGTTGTTGGATTATATATTGAAAAGACGCTCGTCATTTTTGTTGTAAACTTTCAAGTGAGCTGGGTAAA
>PYXC01002129.1:17500-19985 GCA_015244755.2 Tenualosa ilisha | reverse complement strand
TTCTGAGAATGGCAAAGAAAGGAGTCCAAGTTTGTTTCACAACTCTTGGCTACCAACACAGAGCAGAGGAGACTGGCCCTGCAGTAACTGATAGCTGACAAATGTAAGTCGCTCTGGATAAAAGCGTCTGCTAAATGCATAAATGGAATGTATGGACTACTACTGACCATAGTTCAATGCGATTTACCATGTCTCCAAAGTAACCTTCAACATCACAGTGTGTAAGTCACGTTTAGCTCTGTGAAATCTGCGCCCCTGTCGGTGTGGAACGGAGGCTTGGCTCACCCACCTGTTGAACCTCATCTCTCGGCGCTCGTCACGGGCGGCCTGGCCCAGGCTGTAGCGCCGCTGTGGGGCCGGAGAGCTGTCGTCGCCCTGGGCCCTCCCCCCTCCTCCACCATCTTTTCCTCGAAAGCCTGGATCTTCACCTGCAGATGCTGGTCCCCCCGCCCCCGTCCCCGCCTGACTCGGCCTCTGATGGCTTACACAGGTCCTCTGCCTCCTCCTCACTTCTGAAACACAAGGACACACACACACACACACACTTTATTATATATGGACAAAAACTATAAACACTGAATGCGTATGCATTCTCACAGGTCAAACATCGAAATGTAGTTATATGTTCAATGTAATATGAAAAGACATTCACCAAGCAATACATACAAACACAAAACACAGTTACGCAAAAGACACGCAGTATTAGATCACATGACTCATGTAAACTGCCAACTGCTGCACCATAACAGGAGACAGAATGTTCAGATGCGAGGGAGGATGACCTCTGTGTATCCGCAGTCATATACATCTCAGCACTTATCAGTCAAGCATACTCTCCGGGGGGGGGGGGGGGTCTCCAACATCAAATGTTTCAAATGAGAAGCCTGAGGCCTAAAACATCTCATGGATGGAGGGAAGCTCAGTAGCCACCCAGAGGGAAGCTCCATAGCCCCCCGGATATTTTTGCTGCATTTATTTATAAAAGGTACTGCTTGATGACACACATGCATACACACACACACACACACACACACGCGCACACACACACACACACACAAACGCAGATGTCCAGAGCCATAAAGCCCACAGGCTGGTACTGTACTGTGCTGTGCTGTGCTGAAATGTTATGTGACGAATGAGAGCACAAGATAAATGAGTCGGGACAGATCTGGAGGCCTTGGTCAGAGAGCCCAGCACTCTGGGAAACCTTTCTTGCAGCCTTCCAAAGAGCTCTGAGAGGGCACACACTCACCACAGCACCACCTTCTCACCTCCCCACAGTTCTCCTCTCGACTCCTCTCGTCTCCCCTTCTACAGAATCCAGCCAACAGTTTAAGAGAACTGTTCTTTTTTACTCTTCATTGTTCTTTTAGTTTGGTCAAACTCTGTACTTTTTTAATGACACAAAAACAATCCATTTGCATCGTCATCAACCCCCCCCCCCCGTCTCTTTCTTTTTTGGTCTTCTTTTCAGCATAACTTGAGCTTTTCCAAACCCCCAGCAAAGCAAAGTTGGACAAACTCTTGGACAGAATGTTCCAGTTTGGAAAAAAAGAAAGAAGAAAAAAAAGAATTTTCCGTGCCGTTTTGCGTGCGAAGCAGTTTTTGAAAAGCTTTCAGCGAAAAACGATGGGTGAGGAAATCCATTCTCTAGGGCCTCTCCCTTCACAGCCAGGCTATTTCTGGCTGCCTGTTTCCCAGGTACCTGTCTTGGGTTCTGGCTGACACTGAAATGAACGACTCGCACACGTGAGCGTAATAAAGTCAGCGATCCCTCGTAAGCGCTGGGTGTCCCACGCCCACGCGAGGTGACTTGTTTCTGTAAGAGCTTAGAGACAGTACTTACAGCAGCGCTATAACGCCTCACTCTGAGTCACACAACAAATCTCTCATGTAGGTTTCTGAAAAATGATCCTGAGACACAAACTGGATGAGCATAACGGCCGTGAAATTCGCTGGCTTCAGTGGGTCAAAAACAAAGCTCCTTAAGAAAGAAGCTTTTGTCGGCTATATAGAACAGAAAGGGATTTTTGGTATTGAAATAGACTTTCAGTCGTCGCCCGCAGCATGTTTGTGGTGAATGATTCCTTGGGAAAAAGGAAAGCATTGATATCATGGGCTATTAACATACTTGTGTCTTCACTGACAGTCTGTTCACTGCTGTGTGTGAGATGGTTTATCAGTAGTAGCTCTTATACATGTGCATGGGCTCTGACCTCCAGAAGTGCACAATCACCCCCTCACTAGTCACCTGCAGCACAGTGTGTGTGTGCGCGTATGTCTGTGTGTGTGTGTGTGTGTGTGTGTGTGTGTGTGTGTGTGTGTTTGTGTGCGCCTGTGTGTGTCTGTGTACGTGAGTGTGTACACGTGTGTGGTGGCGCATGTGGCATCTAACCAACAACCACGCCTGGGTGTATGTTTGGTGGGTAAGTATGTAAGCTGGACCCAGTGGGCATGAGATGCCAGTCAGGCTGCTGCTCGGGCA
>PYXC01002129.1:5000-10000 GCA_015244755.2 Tenualosa ilisha | reverse complement strand
TCCAGAAGGCCGAGAGAGGTATGGCAGAAGAGGTTAAATGCAAACGAGCGGGGAGGGGTGGGAAAGAGGGGAACGGAGAGAGGAGTGTGTGGACTTTAAAGAGGTGCTCGCAGGACACGAGATGTGAGAGGTCACAGTCTCAGCAGTTGCAGCAGTCTCATTTCTGGGTATTTATATCAATTGAGCCAATTAGGGAAGGAAGAAATGTGTCATGACTTCATGGCTCAAGTGTCTAGTTTGTGTGTGTGTGTGTGTGTGTGTGTGTGTGTGTGTGAGACAGCGAGAGAGAGAGAGAGACAGAGAGAGAGAGAGGCGGATGGAAAGAGAAAGAATACGAGTAAGGAACTAAGTTGAACGAGTCCATGCTAGGAAGTCAGTTTAAAATTTGACACTGGCCAGTATTTTCCTCCCTATCAGTCAGGCTGATCTCCTGACTGTGGCTGGTGGCCAACTAGCCCTCAGCATCTGCCTGCCTGCCTGCCTGTCCACCCACCCCTTACAGCTTCCTGGCACAGCTCAGCAGCCTTGAGTCCATCAGCAGTGGCACCCCACACTGACCTGGGCCTACTCAGACTGATAGAGTGTGTGTGTGTGTCAGTGTGTGTGCATTTGTGTGTGCATGTGTGTGTGTGTGTGTGGGGGGGTGCGTGTGTGTGTGTGTGTGTGTGTGTGTGTGGGGGGTGCGTGTGTGTGTGTGTGTGTGTGTGTGTGTGTGTGTGCACATGTATGTGTGTGTTGGGGTGAAGGGGGCATGTTGCGCTGAGTTCCCAGAAATGCTTCCACAGAGCCCTGGGAGCAAACCGGGTGAGCTTAGTGCCAGGTTAGCCTCTCTGCGCCACACACACGCAATCACTGGCAATGGGAGAGAGAGAACACACCACACACTCAAAATACTGTGTCAACAAACACACACACAAACACACACAAATGAACACTCAAGTGGGTAGCTATACACAAAGGGCAATCCACCTACTGGCGTTAAGATTTTTTTTTTTGTGAGAACATACACATACACACACAAACAAACACACACACACACACACACACTCTCACACACACACACACACACACACACACATGTACATATGTACACACACACACACACACATACACATGTACACACACACACACTCACACACACAAGCACACGTACGCAAGTACACACACATACACACACTAACACACACACACACACACGCAAATAATATAACGCACACAGTCCCCTCATTTCCTCCTTATCCCCTATACATTTGACAGGGATGGTCAGTCTAAATTAGATCTCATTTGCACACACAAACTAGCCCACCGTGTCCACATCACTTAGGGTAATAGGTGCCCATAAATTGCCCACCTTTGACTTCACGCTATTTTAACCCCTCTATTCCTGTCCCACGAGCCTCATTCACATGCCTCAGCCAACCACCACCTCAAGTCCACACACACCCACACACACACACACACACACACACACACAAACACACTCTCTCTCTTATTTCCAAAGAAACCTTACACAGCTCAGTACAGTAAATCCAACCACAGTCAGTATGTTTTACGTACTGTAGCATTTTCCCAATATTAATCAGTTTGGCACAGTGCATAGTGAGAAAGGGTGGAGCTCCAACTGCGAGTAAGAATTATCTGCCTTTACGTTCACACTGTAGCCGTTGCCTGCAAATCATAGTGAATGAAAAGTTGCACTGACTATGGGAGTGAACTAGCGGGAAGATTCATGTCAGGGTTTCCACCTTGATGGTTAAATGCGTCACGCGGTTTATTTAGCAATGAAATGATGAGGTGGTTATTTAAATGGCGAGCAGGAGGAGGCTGAGCCAACAGCAACATGTTCCTCACTTCCTCGTATCGATGGAACAGTTTCTCATTTCTCTCCTCCATTTTACCCCCCCTCCATTTGGTTTGATTCAATCATCTCGCTGGCTCTTCCAAAAGGAAATGAGAGTTATCACAAGAGAGGGCTTCCAATTAAATCAGTCCGGCTCGAAGAAAAAAAATGGAAGATTGTTCCACTTAGCGCCGTGGATGTGAGCCAAAAGAGGAGGAGAGATTCTATCAGTTGTCAGTCAAAGCCTGCAGCGGTAGTCTTGCCTGATGACTCTCTACAGGAGGCCAAACTATCTTTTATTTGGCCACAGCTATCACTCATTTTTTCAAAACCTGCTCAAACGGAGGTGACCAGCGTCCATGTAAGCATTACTGACCTGTCAAGCATGGAGGCCAAAGCAGTCTGGCAGAATCATGTGGTGAAGCCACGCAAACACAGCCTTCCTCCATGTAAATAATAGAGCTAACATCAACAAATAAAACATCCAAACACTCATTGTGTACACAGGAGGATGGATGCATGAGCCTATTTAATCATAGCCCCCATCCCATTACGTAACCCCCCACACACATTCTCCTCTGAAGACCCGTATTATTTCATGATTCCCAAATGGACTAAAACGCCATTCATAATGTCATATCCCACCTGTCAGGAACCAGGGCTGATTGATAGCCAGGCTAGTTTTACGATGCCTACTGGCCTTGCCGAGAGTGAACGAGAGGACAGCTACGTGTTAAGGGAACTCATGTTTTTCCTCTGAAGAAGGACAAAGGAATGAACTGTGTTGCGTCACTTTGTAAAACTTTCTCTCTCTCTTTTCTTTTTTTTATAAATACTCTACTTTGTTACACTTCATTAGAGGCAAACAAGGGATTATCTCCCCCCAAACACACACACACACACTCTCTGTTTGAAAGGGGCGTCCATCAGATCCTAATCATTTTCTCCACTTCAAAAGCAAACAGGGTAGAGGCGGCTGAGCTGTTTGGGCCTCTGATGAGGATAAATGGTCTTCCTGGAGGGAGCTGTGGTTCTTCCTGGGGGAGGAGAGAGGAGTGATTTGGCACGTCACTACCAGTGGCTCCACAATTACTCTTCCACTGCCATCCAAAGACATGCTTTCAGTGAAGTGCATGTCCACGTGCTTGTACATGTCTGTGTGTGTTTGTGTGTTAAGTTAGTGTATCTAACAGTAGGTGTGTCCAAAGACATGCTTTCAGTGAAGTGCATGTCCACGTGCTTGTACATGTCTGTGTGTGTGTTTGTGTGTTAAGTTAGTGTATCTAACAGTAGGTGTGTCCAAAGACATGTTTTCAGTGAAGAGCATGTCCACGTGCTTGTACATGTGTGTGTGCGTGTGTGTGTGTGTGTGTGTATGTGTGTGTGTATGCATGCATTGCTTGCTGCCCAGAAGGCACTAATGGTCTGATGCAATGCCAAAGCTCTCTTTAAACAAAGTAACCTGTTTTGTTTCTGGCCTGTTTGGGAGGTTGATTCCTGCTGCCTAGGCTGGGCCGTGCACTGGGCTTTGACATCACAGAGCGGCAGGAGGAGAGAGGAGGGTTGAAGGTCATTTGCTATTTGACTGCTTGGTCCAGCCAAGCGCTAGGTGTTTAACAGGCCACCCAGGTCCTGCAAAGCATTCTGGGAACAGATGGAGGAAAAATAGTGGTCTTGCAGACATGACGGCTGGCTTTGCAGAGTCTGGACAGGCTTCAACATCCAAACAACTAAGCTACTGTGATTTCCAACAAACACTCAGCTGTTTATGTGTTTTGTCCTTTCAAAATGAAGGCTATTTTAAGCGTGATAACCACAATCTAACGTATTCTAACAGCTCATTTACCATCAAGAGACATTTCCCATTTCCCTCTCCACAGAGTATGTACAGATAATGCAGAACTGGAAGACTTCATAGGCTACAGCTCATAGTCAAGTAAGATATGGGTAGTGGTGACTGTGCTTATGGTGAGCACAGAGACAGGGCAGGACAGTACATGATATCCCGTCATGTACAGTCATGATATCCCATCCACTGTATGTGTGTGAACGAGTGTGTGTGTGTGTGTGTGTGTGTGTGTGGCTGTTTGTGGATTTGAAGGGATCAAACACCTCTACCCCCACTGCTTGGCTCTGTCGCCCTCTCGAAGGAATGTGTTTGAAAGAAGCCAATGAAGCTGACACAAGCCGCTCGCTTGGACCACTGTCCAAACACTCATAAGGCCCTGCCACTCACACACACACACACAGCCAGACAAAAACTTCAGAGGAAGAGGGGAGACAAAGAATAAAGACGATGGTGCCAGTGAAAAGAAACACTGGAGAGAGAGAGAGAGAGAGGGAGAGAGAGAGAGAGAGGGAGAGAGAAAGAGAGAAATAAAAAAGCGAGAGTATCACAGACTTCAGGACGAGGAGGAACTGGGCGAAAGACAAGAGAGAACGAGAGAGAGAGAGAGGAGAGGGGGAGGATGAAAGGACGAGTCAGGCCTGAAACATGAGTACAGTTAGTGGGTGTCAGCATTGGGAGGTGGGGGTCTAAAGAATGGATGGCTTGTTAGGGTTAAGAGAACAGAACACTGGAGTAAATTAGGGGTTGAAGCAAAGAGCAGAGAAGGAAGATGGATGAAGGGAAGAGAGGAGAGAAAGAGAGAGAGGAGAATGAGAGAGAGAGGGGAGAGAGAGAGAGAGAGAGAGAATGAGAGAGGGCTGCTCGAAAAAACACACATGCATTTATTCGGCCTGGCGTCCAGAGAGGCCACAGAGACGATCATTTTACGCTCTCCTGGTTTCCCCTAACACAATGAAGCAATTCAGTTAATAAAACAAAGCGTACTGGCACGGAGCAAACAGTGTGGCATGCCAGTGCACAAACACATGGATGCACATACACACAAACACACACACACCAAGCAACCAACCACACACACCGAGATACATACACACACAAATATACACATCAAGGCACTGTGTGACCAGGCTTTAGAAATAATACCAGACACCATAACAGTAGATCAGGCCAAAAAAGGAATCAAAGTACCCTAAATACTGTTACACCACTCCAACATGTCTACAAACACCTGGCTCTGTGATCATACAAATATTAAAAACACGCACAGACACACAAACACACAGTTACACGACTTCAGCGCTACGCCAATCA
>PYXC01002128.1:20000-21567 GCA_015244755.2 Tenualosa ilisha | reverse complement strand
GTGAAGTTAACCACCAGTGTGACGTTGTCATTTTGTTTGGGTGCCGTGAAGTTAACCACCAGTGTGACGTTGTCATTTTGTTTGGGTGCCGTGAAGTTAACCACCAGTGTGACGTTGTCATTTTGTTTGGGTGCCGTGAAGTTAACCACCAGTGTGACGTTGTCTGTCATTTTGTTTGGGTGCTGTGAAGTTAACCACCAGTGTGACGTTGTCTGTCATTTTGTTTGGGTGCTGCTATGTTGGAACACATTATGAACTGTAGACAGTCAGGCTAATAAATCACTCCAAAGATGACGTAGCTGTAATCTGCTGGTCTGTAGGCTAATACCAGTAATTGTGGGCTTAACATGACTCATGGATAATGGATATAGCTGGACCATGTCAGGTGAGTTTGTGTGTGTGTGTACTGCAGGTAGTGGCGTTAGATACTGTGTTGTTAGCCGAACAATGCTAATGTTATGTACAAGCTGTGTGCATTTGATTTCTGGCTGTCACATCCCTGTGCTGTAAGTTAACAACGTTGGACAACTAGTTGGTTTTGTTTGTCACAATGCCAATATCCCTCGACATGTAACATGTAACTCATTAGGGTTTTGAAACTTCTACCAGTGCAGATGCAACCTTAAACCCCTACTGCATATAGCACCAAGAAAACTATGAAACCACAGCTACCTTTACACTGACATAAACACACCTTCTCAAGAAGGGCATTTTGAAATGATATAAGGTACAAATTTCAACACGGTTCATTTATAATGTGAAAGTGTGTGTGTGTTTGTGTGTATATATAAGTGTGTCTATATGGTATATGTATGTGTGTGTATACATGTGTATGAGTTTAGACTCATAGTGAGGTGTGTGTGAGTGTGTTTTAAGTGCTGCAGAGACACATAGAAATAGCAGGGACAAGAGGCTCACTGCTATCTGTCTACCTCCTCCTCTCCTCTCTTCCCTCTTTTCTCCTCTCTTCCTCCTCCTTTCCTCCTCTCCTCCTGTGATGCGAGCTGGCATCCATTAAACCAGCTCGGCTGCTTTATCGACTCCAAACACCTGCAGAAGGTGCACTGGGACACACAAGAAGCCAGCTGCATGGGCTCTCTGACACACACACACACACACACACACAGAATAAGAGAGAGAGAGACACCGATACATGCACAGGCACACACTAATATAGAGACTCACACACAACCAAAATGTGGAAATGTGCAAAAAATGCAATGTGCAAGCACACACAAGCCCACCGACACACACACACACACGCAGAAACTCAGTTGTATATCATAGCCCACACACACATAAATACTCTCAATTTGGAATACAATTTACAAGCACACACAGAACCACACAAAGATAGAGGACGCAATGTAAACAGAGACCCTACAGCTCAAATATGCACAAGCAAACACACACACACACACACACACACAGAAACATACAGACACCTGTGTTGCACAATGCATGCTGTGGCTGAAACGAGGCCTTTATCTCTCAAAGTGCCCTTCTGCAGGATACTGAGGACAAACACACACACACACACACACACACACACACACACACACACACA
>PYXC01002128.1:5000-15000 GCA_015244755.2 Tenualosa ilisha | reverse complement strand
CCTGGCCGTCTGAGGCAGAATACACTTCTAAAATTATTGCTATCAATTCCCCCTTTTCAAGTCAGAATGACTTGACTTTTAACATTACAAAAATCCGAATGAGTATCAAAATTACATCCAGGAGTGGAATAATTTCATACAATGGTTCCATTACATTTAAAACTCTGTTCATGTTGATTATGGCGTGTGTGACGTCTAGGTCGTGGGAGCACACGAGAGATCATGGGATAACTGTAGCAACAACAACAGATGAGTGCAAATGCAGAGATCAGAATCATACCCAGGGATCCTAAAATCATAAGAACATATCGAGTCCATCCTCCCAGAGAGTCCAGGAATTCCTCCACCCTGTGTTGCCATGACACTGAAAGCAAACTTTAATTCGGGCTATAGTTTTGGACATTACAAGGGCCAAATTTTCAGTGTCCCTGGGGTCAATAGGAGGCAGCATGGACTCTTGGGAGGTTGGAGTCACTGTGAAGCATACATACATTACAATCATCAACATTTTGAACATTAGTTATAGTCCACAAATCAATCCTTGAATCAATCCAAGGCGAGTGTATGCGGATATTCAGTGTACATGCATATGTGTGCAAACAAAGTGTGCAGAAGGGCGCGCTAGGCTCGCACCCTTTGTCTCTCTTCCTTGGAAGAGGCGATCCTCTTCGTGTTGTGCAAAATGTGGGAAACGTGAGTGTGTGTGCAAACAATATGTGCATAGGGCGGAGCTAATCTCTATTAATAGGAGGCGTCCCTCCACACCCTGTGATTCTCCTCTTCTTGTGGTTGTTTCTTGTCCACCTAACCTGGAGGTCCGGGTGGACTACCTGACCTCCGGATCCTAGCTGCTTTGGGGTTATTCTGCCCTACAGCAGGTCCACTAAAGTAAATTTGAGGTGTGAAGTTGAGTAAAATAATCCAGTATCAGTTTCCAGAGATCCTTTGTGAGGTGAAATTCTGCTCCGGTAGCACAGCAGCTCTCCTGTGATCGTAGCAGGGTGTTTGGAAGGTCGCTGATGAAGTTGTGTTCGGAGTTTCTCTCGTCCCTCTTTTGACGTTGTAGCGGTCGTTCTCTCACAGAAGCGGGTTGATCTCACCATCCACACCAAATGTGAGCTCGTGGTTCTGGTCGTTCCTCAGGCTCAGGTGTAACCATGGATACCTGTAAGATTAGAGCTCAACACATATCTCAATACTAGGTTATGAAAATGGCTTTATCTGGGATAGGTGAGCCCATCGATGTTTCCCTTTTCCTAAAGAGAGGAAGCAAGATGTTTCAGTTAACATGATAATTTCATAAGGTCCCTTGTATGCAGATTCCAGCGGCCCTTGGCTACCAAATTTCTTTAGGATGACCTTTTGTCCTTCTTGAAATGTTCTATGTCCCGTAGCAACTTCAATTGCATCTTTTTTGTCTTGTCTGATGCGTGCTAACAGTTGCTTATCACGAAGCAATTTTGGAAGGTCTTGACAGTAAGCCTCCAATGCTACTCTGTGACTATCTTTACCAATCTCAGCAGTCAGTATAGGGTCATTTGGCAGAGTCAGATTTCTTCCAAAGAGAAGTTCAGCTGGCGTGAGATGTGTTAACTGTTCTGGCCTGTTGCCTCATTGTCAATCACTGTCAATATTACTGTCCCCCTTTTGATCTGCAGATGCCTTTGCGGCCTAGTCTGCAAGATCATTTAACACAGCCTCCTAATCCTTCAAAAGCGTTGGTCGTATTCATAAATCAGTAATTGAGACAGATGCTCTGGTGTCTATTAAATGGCACTATTGTTCAGTCAGATTGGCGTTGGCTAAACTTCTTAGAAGTGTTAACATCTCAACAGTGGTGTCTGAGCTTTTGTTATTCTCACAAGCTATCTTAGAGGTGTGAAAGCCGTTATCAGCCTTTGCACCTCTGCAGTGTCTTGCCCAATGACCAGGCTTACCACACTTGCGACAACTTGATGAATCAAAAGCTGGTCTATCTTGGATGGCAGCAACTTTTGGCCTATCAGAAAATTGCATCATATGATTTTCTGCTCTCTGTCCCCAACTCAAAAATGCACACCAGTCCTCAATCACTGGAAGGCCAACAGCCCATGTCTGACGGTATCTCTCATTTAGATTTTTAGCCGCAGTGTCAATTATGAAACTGGAATCAATGTGTGGTGTATCAGGGCGACATGCAGACAGAACTCTATGCTTTTCCTCAAATCGTGCAGCAAATGATGTGAAGGATTCTTTTGGTCCCTGAATACAAGTAGTCAACAAGGTAAATGAATGGTGTCCTCTACCCAAAATCTCCTGTGTGATATTCTGACACTCAGTCAAGTACATCTCCCATGCTAAGTCACTCTCTGGCATCACTCTAGGCCATGCAGCAGCATTAAAACGTGTACTGAAACCAATCGGCACTTTGGATTTGATAACAGTCACAACCTCAGTATATTCCATGGCAAATGTGATAACAGCATCCTTCAACTTTATCCAAAAATCAACATTCGGATCTTGCGCATTTAAAGTTGGCAAAGATTGTAAGATGTGACTGAGGGCGCTAGGGGTCATTGGGACGCCGATGCCTAAGCTTCCTTGCACTCCGGTGCCTTTGTATGTTAGATTTACGTTATGCACGCATTCCACATCGCGTGTATCGTGTGGTGTTATGGGCCTAATCGGTGCCATTTGCGGCATCGGCCAATGAGCCTCCGAGGTGCTGGATGCGCCTGCTGAGGAGCGGGGGAATACATTATCGTTTGCGCACAAGGAAGGGGCTGTAGGGACAGAAGTCGTAGGGGCCGAGGCCTGAGACACAGCAGCTATCTGTCCAATGTTCTCAAATTGTGTTGTCGCAACGTCAATCTTTGTCACTAATTCAGACACAGTCCGCGTGTAATCCACTATGCCTTTTGGATCTTTCAACTCAAGAGTTGGGACCGATCCCATTACATTTTCTGCAACGTTCGACAATTTATAAGTAACATCTTTCAATGTATCCTGTAATTTGAACAATGATGCAGGCTGACCATCTGACTCAGTCAAAATTCCCTGTGACCGCTTAATCCATGTAATCACAAGATATCGTGAGTAATGTCTTCTCTTTTTGTCAGATTTCAATTGCAAGACCCACTCGCTAGCCTTTCTGACTCCCCAGACACTTTGAAAACCATCATGAATCATATCAGATTTAATCTTAAGATACTCTCTATCATCGCCAATCATAGCCATAGCAATCTGCACGCTTAAAGGGGTCTTATGAGATGAATCCTGAGGTTCCATTGTTACTGACCAGTCTTTTCTAATTAACAAATAAGTTTAAACTTAAATTTAAGATCTCAAATCGAATTCAAACAAGTATAACATATAGCAACTGAACTAATTTAGCCAGATATTCATGCACTCCCGGTGACCGCAAACACTTAGCAGTAGCAAGCTCCGAGTTTATTATTGGTACTGGTTAGAGAAAACGCTTTTGTATACTTGCAGGCATCCCGTAACGTTACATATAGAGAGGGGGCCTATGTCTCTCTTTCCCCTGGTGGCAAAATCCGCCCACGAACCTACCACATAGTACAAAATGCAAGATTTGCCTGTTCTGAAGAAACGCCGTCTCAGAACCACAATAATAGACTCATAGAGCCGATGCATACTCGTCAGTCGATGCTAGGGCCATTTCCAGGACAAAATCTTGCCCTAACGCCCGCTCGAACTACAACAGCAGTCCGACAAATATCCTAGCGGTAGTTCTAGGTCTACTCACCCCCGTCGAGGCGAAAATCATCCACTTTCTACAGTTTTTCTCAACCAGCACCAATAATAGCCGAAATGAAATTCAGCTTACCTTTAGGAGCGCTCTGTCAACCGGATGATGAATATCAGGCTCGAATCACAATAAATCCGATTTTTTTCAATCTCCACGGAACCTCCATTGAAAGCAATTAGTTTTGTAGTAATAATTGCAGACTGGTGGCAGACTCCGGAACTTCAGGATACAGGTTTATTATTTACAATGGCGCGTCAAGGGAGACATAAGAGTTTCAGCCCGAAAGCATCCACCATTAAATCTAACTTAAACAATGAAAGTGTTCTACTTAAATACACTTAACTGATGGGAGTTGCATACAGTGAGCATACAGTTGAAGTACAATAGAATGAAAGGTGATTGGTTCTTTACCTGGCGCCATCGTATCTAATGGGCCAAGGACACACCTACGGCAATTAGCATTATGAAGTGGCTATCCAGTTGTATGTAGACACCAAGACTCAGAAATATTACTTATGGATTGTCCTGACCAGTCATACACTTTGACTATTGTACTCCTTGTACTGAGACCATAAAGATGATACCAAACATGAATAGATTCACATTTCATAACATACAGATATACATTCCAAATCTATCTGAGGGAAGTTTGTCTTTGCAGTGTAAACATGAACAAAAGGTTCTTCTCAGCCACAGGGGTACCAGCAGTTAATTTACATTGATCACCAGGGGAGGATGATCCCTATTGTTTCAGTGCCATGCCAAATGGTGGCGGCTTCCTGGCCGTCTGAGGCAGAATACACTTCTAAAATTATTGCTATCAACATGGATGTGCGCTTTGAGTGAAACATTGGAGGCTGAACCCTCCAGTTCTCCCCATCCATCTGGATCCTCTCCAGTCACGTCACTCATGTTCTCCATGAGCAGCACATTCACATTCTCAACTTCCTTGAGTTTCTCTAGGACTGGTGGCTTGAATTGATCCTTAAACTGTCCAAACTGTCCAAACTGTCCAACACTCAAAAGTTCAATTCTGTAGTATTCCTCTGGTGTCTTTGGTGTGTGGGGACTAGCCCCACCAGTACTTTTGCTTCGTTGATAAGGGATCTCAACAGGCTCATAGAGTATCAACTATTAACACTGCCTTCTCAAACAACTCTGTAAACCTGTCCTCGCTCCTTTTCCCATGAAGACGTGAGCTGACATAGCCAAGAGCAGTCTGCAGACCTTCACATGTTTTGCAGAGATCTTCTGTAGCTCACTCTAGCTCTCCACGCACCTCTGTGGCCAGAAGCAGTCCTAGAACCGGCTTACCCTTCAGAAAGCGCTCTAGGAGACCACTGGCCCTAGAGCTAACTGAAGCCATTTTCTCCAGACTGGTCAAGACAGCTTCATACTGACTAAGTACTGTTTGAACAGCTTCACCACGTAAAGCGCACCTAGTTGGACACAGAGGTGCCCTTCTGATAACGTTTGTTCAGTCAATATCCCTTTGAACTTCCCAGACTGATTGGTCAGTGCTTCAAGTTCATGGACCCACTGGAATGCATCTCTTGGTAAGGGAGGGGCACTGCACACCCACTGTGCAATAAGATAGACACCACAGTGCACATACAGAGAGAGTGGCTGTTTCTTCTTAAGCACCACTTGAGCCCTAGAGAACCTTCCTGCCATATTGGCTGCTCCGTCATAAGCCTGCAAGCCTCCATAAGCCTGACATAGGCAGCTATAGTCTCAGGAGTACATCAAGCCTTGGCCTTTTGCTCACCAGTTTTTCCTGGCATCTCGTATAATTCAACAAATACTTCCTGCGGGATCAGGTAGGAAGCATATAGAAACCTGCTCTTTGACCTTTACATCCTTGGTGTGATTCATTATAACTGTACACTGTACTGCTGGGAGGGACCTGATTGTTGAGGCAATTTCCCTCAGTTGTTTTAAGCTGATCATGTTCAGTTTAACTTTGCAACCAAAACTTTTTGATTCACAAAAGATGTTGATGTTGATAGAGGTGCAAAACCTTTGGACCAGCAAACATAACATTTTAAATACTAAAACATTTCAGATGAGAAAACAGTTAACTCTGTTAAGCTTAAAAAAAATTTGCTATAATTATTTTTTAAATCTGTATTTTGTTTGACTTTTTTTTTCCACACAAAATTGTCTCTAATAGTTGTCTAATAGTTTATGTGATTAAATAAAGTGTGAATGAAAATTATTCATAAATCTATTTTAAAATGACTAAGATATGTAGCTTTTTTCATGAAATGCTACTCACAAAACAACAGAAATGACTAGGTTAATAACTGGGTCCAAAGACGTGAATATGAATTTATTAATATATGAATTTACCATGTCCTCAAGCACGGATTCCTCATCAACCTGATCTAGACTTAATAGTATCCTAGTCATAGGCTGCACTAACACTAATAAGCCTACCAATTTCTATAGCAATGCAGGAGATGGTTAGCATGTTTGCATGAATTGCATGGTTAGTATTACCCCTCGTCATTAACCTGATTGCTAACATCTGCCAGGGTTGGTTTATCCTGTAGGCTACCTTCATAGCAGTCTAACAAACTGGTGATATAACCCTTTACAATGGTTTCATTGTGTGGTATTGATGAATAATTTCAACCTGTCCTGGGCACTACTTCCACTCTGGGCGTTGAAATAGCTACGTATATATCTTTTTTTTTTTTTGGTGGCATAGTCCAGGCTATTCCACAAAATCGGACAAAATGAGTTTGAATATCAAGGTCAGAGTAAAGTTAAGTTTTACTCTTTTCTGAGGACATACAGTTGCAGGCTACCACAGATAACTCGCGTTGTCATAGTTGACATAGTCTGTGCTTTCTTTATGGTTTCTTGCACTAGATTCACTAGAGCCACTAGATTCACTTTGTGGACGTTCAGGTGAGGAGAACGTGGGCCTGCAGACCATCTATTCCAGCCAATGAAATTGTAGTATGGATAACCCTATTGCTCTAGCTCTGGAATACAGAATGCTGGCACATCCAAAAAAATTAAAATAACATGCAAAAAAAAAAAAAAATAAAAGGAGAGTTGGTCCTGGTACAGGCCTCATGTAGTGTTGGTTGTAGTCCACTCAGGAAGGGAGGGTGAGAGGATTCCGCCAGAAGAAGGCAAGGATGACACTCAGCAGAGATGATTGTGGACAGAGAAAGGAAATGAATTAGACCAGGTTCACACATCAGTGAGCAAATGTGTCTTTTGTGCATACACACATGTATATACAGTATATATGAGAGAGAGAGAGAGAGAGTTGTACGGCATGACACATGAAGGTTTTGTGGCGGCACTAGGCTATAGCAGCATAAATACGGTATGATGCATAGCAACCCAGCACCACTGCAGGGATGGTCAGTGGCTGCAATGCCTCACAACTGGGGGAAACAGCAGAGGCAGTCCCTCCCAAAAGACCCAGAGAAGTGATAATTTGCCATGCACCATCCCTAACTGTAACAAACAGTAAAGAAGGTTTTAAGTCTAGACTTAAAGGTACTGAGAGTGTCCGCTTGTCGGGTGTGTGTGTGTGGGGGGGTAGATTATTCCACAAGAGGGGTGCACGGTAACAAAAGGCTCTTCCTCCTATCGTAGATTTTGATATTCTTGGGATTACAAGAAGATCAGCATTTTGGGATCTTAGGGTTCTAGGAGGGTGGTAAGGAACAAGTAAGTATTTAATATATGTTGAAGCATGGCTGTTGAAGGCTTTGTAGGTTAGGAGGAGTATTTTAAAATCGATTCGACTTTTAATAGGGAGCCAATGTAAGGAAGCAAGGATAGGAGAGATATGTTTATATTTTTTAGTTCTGGTGAGTGTTCAGGCTGCGGCATATTGTATTAGCTGTAGGTTTTTGATACAGGTATTACTACACCCAGAGAACAGAGCATTGCAATAATCGTGCCTGGAAGTAATAAATGCATGTATTAATTTTTTAGCATCCTCAAAGGATAGGAACTTTCTAACCTTAACAATATTTTGTTGGTGGAAAACAGATGTTTTTGAAATGTGTTTTACATGGCTATTTAGAGAGAGGTTCTGGTCAATATTTACCCTGAGGTCTTTAACTTTTGTGTTAGATGACAGTGAAAGGCCACAGAGTAAGTTTTGGTGAAGGGGTAGAGTGTTGGTCAGCTGTTTAGGGCCAATCATCATAACTTCAGTTTTATCAGATTTTAAACATTGGAAATTATTAGTCATCCAGGTTTTAATGTCTTGGTGGCAGGCATCAAGTTTAGTTATTAGCATATAGTCAATGGAAAGGTAAAGCTGGGTATCATCAGCATAGGAGTGGGGAGTAACGTCATGTTTCCTTATAACAGATCCTAAAGGTAACATGTACAGGGAGAACAACAGGGGACCTAGCACTGAGCCTTGGGGTACACCAAACTTTACTATGGTATGGGTTGATGACTCATTATGAGCGTGTACAAACTGGTAGCGACCAGAGAGGTACAATTTGAACCAGGCTAATGCAGAGTCTTTGATGCCTATCATGTGTTCAGCCTGTGTAGTAGGATAACATGGTCAATAGTGTCAAAGGCAGCACTAAGATCCAATAGGATTAATACTGATATATATCCATTATCAGATGCAATGAGGAGGTCATTGAAGACTTTAACTAGGGCTGATTCTGTTCTATGATTAGCTCTAAAGCCTGACTGGAAGGTTTCCTGGATATTATTTTCATTTAAGAAGCTACAGATTTGCTTAGACACAATTTTTTCAAGTATTTTTCATACAAATGGGAGGTTAGATATGGGTCGGTAATTAGCAAGGACAACAGGATCAAGGTTTGGTTTTTTAATAGATGGTATAATAACAGATGTCTTGAAAGATTTTGGGACATGCCCTGCTATGAGTTATTTATAATTTTAAGAATCGTCTCAGCCAATAGAGGGAGAGCTGCCTTAAGAAGATCTGTTGGGATAGGATCCAATTAGCATGTTGAGGCTTTAGCTGAGGAGATCAAAGATATAATTTTGATATATTGGTGGGTGTGAATGAATCAAGGTATGCTACAGGTTGACTAGAGCTAGCTGTAACCATTACATGTGGTCTAACTGGATTTGAGGTTACAAGGGAGTTGTTCATTTTAAGTCTTATAGATTCAATTCTGTCATTAAAATAGTCTATGAAGTCATTGCTGCTTTTAGTTATTGGAATGGAATGGGACACCTCGTTCCTGCTTTTTGTTAAACGGGATATAGTGTTAAAGAGGAATTTCGGATTATTTTTATTATTGTGTATAAGTGAGGAATAATATGCTGATTTGGTGAGGAATAATATGCTGATTTGGCATTGTTAAGTGCTGTCTTGTACTCTTTTAAGCTGTCCTTCAAAGAAAGGCAGAACAGTTCAAGTTTAGTGGCAGACCATTTCCTTTCAAGTCTACGAGCAGCTTGTTTCAGTAAGCGAGTCTGTGTGGTATACCATGGGGCAATTTTTTCTTGTTTCCTAGTTTTCTTTTTGAGTGGTGCAATGGTGTTGAATGTGGAGTGTAGTACATTTACAACACTATGAAGTCATCTGTAGTTTTGGGAGTTATGTTTCGAGTGCAGTGGTAAATCGAGTTAGGTGCTACATAGTAAACAGCAACTAACAGCTTCATCCAGCCCAGAAACCCAAGCTAAACTACAGTGTGTGTGTGTGTGTGTGTGTGTGAGCCCCAAGCTGTGACAGGCGCGGGGAGATGGGAAAAGAGTGTGTGTGTATAGCTGAGTTTGAATGCAAGTGAGAATGTGAACGTCTATGTGCATGTCTGTTTTGTGCAAGGGGTAGCAGGTGTGTGTGTGTGCTATTATTTATAGTTTTGAACAGAGGCCCACCCCAATCAAGGCATGGTGAAGGATCAGAGTGTGTGTGTGTGTGTGTATTTGTGTATGTGTGCGTTTATGTGTTGGTGTGTGTGTGTGTGTGTGTATGTGTGTGTGTTTATGTGTGTGTTTGTGTGTGTGTGTGTATTTGGTGTATGTGTGTGTGTGTTTTGTGTGTGCATGTGTATGTGTGTGTGTGTGTGTGTGTGTGTGTGTGTGTGTGTGTGGTTGAGTATGTGATGAATGGTGCCAGAGAAGAGAAGGGCGGACAGGAGATGAGCACGGCAGCACCTAGTAAAAGTTACAAAGCCAGAAAAACACTGTAGAATAGAAAATCAAATTAGCTTTTCACGCACACACACACACACACACACACACACACACACAGGGACGAGTCATGACGTG
>PYXC01002127.1:0-23514 GCA_015244755.2 Tenualosa ilisha | reverse complement strand
TCCATTTGTCTATTTGACTTGTCTAGTTGAATGTATGGAGATTCAGTTAGACTGATTCTGATTCCCCCTTGTGATTTGAATGTGGTGACATCATTTCATTTATGGGTCTTTGAATAGCAGTCTTGCAAAATAATTCCACCAGGTACGCAACTGTGCTGAAACATGTAAGTCAACAATATTTGTCTGGCTGTCCTTAAACAGATGAATTTTTGATGTTTTGACTAAGACACACTCTTTGGGAGTGTCGTGCCTGGCGCTCCCACAAGGGGCCCCAGAGTAAAGACACGCTGTGACAAGACCCATATATGAATCCCAGATCTAGAGAGGGCTGTATGTCAGCAGTGCAGCTCAGAGAGACTCGTGGCTGGTGTTGGAATGCCTTACTTTTGAAAATCGAGATCCAGCGCTATGGATCAGTTAGTGCACTTGCTTTTGTGGTTAATTACAAAAACCCACATGCACCCATAATCAACATCCCTTTGTTGTTATTATTATTATTAATGTTGTGTATTATTAGGGCTCTCACAAGGGGGACCAGCTGAACTCCAGGCTATGGTGCAAAGACTACAACTATCACATGTTTAGACCGCTACCAACTATTAAATGTGGAATCCACTACCATGAGTATCACATGGAAGACCGCTACCACATGTGTAACCCACCACTGTCCAAAGTAATGACTGGATAACTCCCCATGATGCACAATATATAAGTTGCCTTGCCAAGCACACACATTTATCCTCTTTTTTCAGACTTGTCTTTGTGTTTTCGTTGGCTGCAGTTTTGAACAAGCAAAAGTCCTGAAGTGGAGAGTTGGATGGGCAGTGGATCATCTGCCTGTTGTCATAGACCACAGAAAGGTGTTAGCCTGTCACAAAGAAGACCCTCGGTAAGGCCATGGAAATTTCAGTTGTGGATGATAAAGTTATGTCACTCACGGTACAGTAACGTGTGTTTGTTTGTTTTCATTATTTTGAAATGACTGACCCATGCTCTATTCATAAACAAGTCTTAGGGCAGGTCAGCTGTAGCCCAGTAGCTGGACAAATATTTTGGGTCAGTTCTCAGTTTAGAGAAAATAATGTTGTGTTATCTCATACATTTTCAGCCTCTGTGCTCTGTGTTTTGTGGGCATCAATGTTACCATTTCCTTCAGTGGAGTTCGGTTAGGGTGTTTTGCAATGTGTGGCTCCTCTGACCACAAAATAAATTTCAAAATACAGTTTTGTAGACATTAGGCTCTGAAGACTGCAGACTGAACATAGATGTACAGATGCCTACCAAGGGAATTTTAGCCTTGGTGACTGATAACCAGCAAGCTGTCTAGAACAAATGGCGCAACAGTGTAATGTCACTTTCTTCCATTTTTTTCTCAAGGCCAAGATAACTATTGAACCCCTGCATTCCTTGGTGCATCGACAAGTGCTGTTGAAGGGTCATTACATGTAAGCTTAAGTCCTCCATTAACACCTAAATGAAGATGAGCATCAAATTTCTTGATAGCAAAGCTTAGTGGATTACACATCTCTGGATATTGTGTATGTATATATATATATGAAATTACTACTAATGGTTTCAATCATTAATCAAATGTTCTTAAGGTGTCTAACGTGTGTCTCTTATCTGTTGTTGGGTACAATTAGTTCTTCTGTGAAGAAACGGGAGCTTCTACAGCACACCACTCCATGGATGTGCAGTGTGGCGGCTAAACTGAAGACGGGGTACAGTGGGAACAAACTCCATGACACAGTTCCGCTATTTCTGTATGGCTATCTTGTCTGTGCTGTACCACAAATCCCTTGAGGAGTTTGGTGAATTTCAAGGTATGCGAGAATCCACATTATATTCCTACACATCAAAACTAAATCATCCTGGTCATAAAAAGCTTTCCATACATTTAAGAATATAAGAAAACATACCCATATTTACAAACTGTGCTCATCCATGCAGATTTAGAACTTAGTCTTTGGCCGCAGTGAGTATTTCTAAAAGTACTTCATCCACAATCCATATTCAATGAATTAATGATTTTATTTCATTTTACCAGGACAGTGTACAGATAAAACAAAAAAACTTGCTTCACACACGGGAAGAGGTGTTATACTAGGTCATAGCCACACACACACAAACCCACTTTATAATTTAGGATCCCCTTCCTCCCATGCATTTAAATTAAATCAGGTCATGTACACCGACGTAAACCAAAATTTTTTTACCTAGCGAGCAGATCAGCAAGAGTGCTGTTCCCAGCCGTGACAATCCACAGGAGTCTGGTGAAAGGTATGTCTTGTGATTGCAGTTATGTATGTATTATTGAATGAAGAGTTAAAGATTGTGTGCCTGAAAGTAGTACTGAAAATATCCTATTCTGATAGCTTCTTCCTCAGCTTTGAAGCGGCCAGCTCCAGACTTTTTTTCGAACAATTTGTTGAAGAGTTTCCTGTCACTCTTGATGGCCTACCGGCCACAAACAGATGAAGATAAGTGCTGGATATGAAGACCGCAGCGTTTACGACAAGTGGTAGAGAGAGCAGCGCAAGCAGCGCACAAAATGTATCCTCTGTAAGCATCTGTCTTGTCTTTGAAAAAAAACAGTATGTTGCAAACACTCTGGAAGACAAGGAGCACAGTGTTATATGTAATTCTTTAAACTGCTTTTCATTGTTTATGATTTGTTTAATGACTCCAACTGAAAATTTAGTTCAGCTCACTTCGGCAAGCATGAACTGACATTGGTTCATCGTCTGTAAAGAGAAATGGAAGACAAACCTTCCAGAATTTAAAGACATTCGTCAGCATTGGATATCAACGGGGAAGATGACCATCGAAGAATATGAGAAAATTATAAAGGCGGTCACTGACCAGAAATGGAAGGGGCTTGACATTAAGGACTTTGGAGAAAGCAAGGGAAAAGGTGAGCAAACAACAAACATTGGATGACATATGAAAAGCAGCGTCAAAGTTTTGTGAGGACATGACAAGTCCGTTTTCTGTTCTGTGTCAGTGTAATTACCACCTTGCCTTTCTCTATTCTGTGTCGGTGTAATTACCACCTTGCCTTTCTCTGTTCTGTGTCGGTGTAATTATCACCTTGCCTTTCTCAAAGGAGATATTGCATGTGATTACCATGGACGAGTCATCCCTGCTTCTGAAGGAAAAAGTTAATGGATGAACTGGAGGATGGAGTCATGTGCTATCTTTTTTTTTTTTTCAAGGGCAAAGATGGTGGCAGTTTTTGTATTGATGCGCAAGCTTTCCTCTGCGAGTGTCATCCTCTCAAGAACACATTTGGGAGGCAAATGAACCACTCTAAAAAGAAACACAATGTCAAGCCTGTACATTTCCAGTTGAAATTCCCTGATGGTCCCAGAGACACTGTACTTTTTTCTGACATCAAGTGCATTAAGAACTCTTGTGGCACTACGGAGTGAGGAAGACATCCTTCAGAGGTGAAGGGATAAACTTGGACTGGTAGATGAATGAGTAATGTTTATGGCAGAAATATGTTCCATCAGAAACTGAATTTGAGGAATTTATAGGTGAATTTGAATCGCTAAACTTGAATAGTTGCATTGGAAAAACTGAATTTGAATCACATAGTGTGAAATTATGTTTATTAATTTGAATCCTTGCATTGAAAAACTGACTGTGAATAGTATAATTTGAATTTATTATTATTTATACACGTTCAGTTCTCAAAATTCCAATTCAATTTTACTGTGACTAAGGGAAGTATAAATGTGCCAGAAAAATTTAATTAGAATGTTTCATGATAAATCAAGTAACTTAAAAAATAGTTGAAATTGAAATAATTGAAAAAAAAAAGTATTAGTGTGTGATGTAGATGGCTATAATTTTTACATTACTTTCCAGCGTCTTTAATTTGGACTGACGAAATTCAAGTTGAGAAATTGCTGTGTGACTGTGACATGATTAGCTGACTTTTTTATCTATATTGGACAGCAGAAACAGAAACAGATCGTCCATCCGAATATCCCAACTAACTGAAAGGTACCCGGTGGTTTGCTAGTCCCGGCAGATTTTTGCAGTCTGGTCTGCAAACGAGTCTGAACGAACCACTCTACGCATGTGTTCCTGGCATGAGTCTTTCTTCAGACTGATACAGTAATAAGAGTCATGGATTTGTCTGGATTCATCAGTAACTTGATATTTTGAGAAAAATATACACACTTGCGCTAAGGTGTCCGGCAGTTTTAGCTGGTGATTTATGCTGTGATTTGGTCACAGCAGACCAAAAAAGCGAAAAATAAGTTATTCCAGGTAAAGGAGAACAGCGTCATGTTATACAATTGACTTAGCTTTGTGAATCAGTGTTTTTGTAGGAGAATGCCGATATATTAGGATCAGCAAGACATTTCTTGACCTTGATAAGCTCCACATCACGCAGTAGAGAAGATCCACCCCAGTAAAATGGTCAAAATTACCTAGTTTTTTTTAAATATTATTATTTTTTATAGTTGCTTGAAGTTATAGCATAAAAGGTGATGATAACATTTTATCAATTGATTTATATGGTTCATTTATAGACAACCTCTGAATAGGCCAAGAAATGCTGAGGTGGAAACTCAGATGACAAGGTTGTACAAGTATGTTGTACTGATGTTACATGCATTTTTTTTTTGCCATGCCATGTTTTATGCTGTTTTCTTACAGGTAATTTCCAGGACATTTCAGGGGAAGGGGGAAAAGACGGTTCCCTCTTACAGTTTTACCTTTTACCCTCTGTCCTCGACCGCACTCCCAAGGAGGCTGACCAGCTTGTTCATATGTATGCTGGGTTGTGCCGTAGAACAACATCTGTTGATGAGAACGCGACTTATAAAGGAGTGGATAGTATGAGCCTTTAGATAAAGATCAAGGATTCAAGGATTTTAATTTGCAATATAGTGATGAATTGAAACACAGATTTTACATTACTAATAATGTGATTTTATTTATGATGTTACAGGTAAAAATGGCTGCTGAGGTGTCCTGATATAGGGGGATAATGGACAAGGCAGTGGCAAATAACGATTTATTTTTTTAATTATTATTTTTTTACTTAAACATTACGTCTGTCCAGCATCAACAGTGCTCTGTTGTATTTTGTAGATATCTGAGACACTTAGGAATTTGTATCCAAAATTTTCAGAAATGTCAGGAGGATGACTTCTGTATAAAGCATCAGGTAGTCACCAGGAACTCGATCACAATTTCAATTTCAATTTTAGTGTCATATGTAGAGCTAGGAAACATTTCCCTGCACAATGAAATTCTTTTTTTGATGACCACTTGAATGCCACACGTATAATGTATAACACATTTAAGGCAAAATAACAGGCATAAGACACACATAGGGACACACAGTAAACCGGTTGTGTTTGTCTTCAGATAACATGAAGAATGAACACTGATAACATCTAAACATTTATTTTTTATTTTTTTAGCAGGCTGGGGATCCCGGAAGTTAACCGGAACCCGGAAGTTTCCCTCTGGACGATGCGGGCTACACAGGGAGACATTTGAAGCAGGCAAGCAACTCAGGAAAGGGAATGTTGTACATCGCTCCCTTACAGGTGGAACTCAACACCACTCCCCTTCCGCCGTCATGAACAAGCTTTGATTCCATGACAAAGGAGACGTGCCAGAAGTGTGGGGTGTCATATCCTCTGGTGTCATATCCTCTGGTTATCCTCGCAGCCCAGATAAAAAGCTGTGAGGTAATTGAAATCGATGATCAGACTGACTAAGTAAGTAACATCCTGTTTGCATGTCCAGAATTCAAACTCAGTGTATTTGTAATATGTATTTCAGAGACATTAATGGCTGCCAACAAAACTTTCCACATATGAATGTCCTATAGGGATGCTGCCCCATATGCCAAGAGCAGATGCCAGTCTCTGACTTGGAGTCCCATGCAAGTTCTTATAGAGAGAGAGGTGTTAGAATTTGATGTAATTTTATATGATTTCTTGCTACTCCTTTCTAACTGTCAAATGAATAATCTTCATCTGTGTGCTGCTTCGAATTATCTGTCCAGCCAAGTCTGTACAGAATGTTCAGTCAATAACTGATACTTGTCAGGAGCCAGGCTTTGGTATGTGCAGGAATGTTCCTGTTTAGGCTATGTGTTGTTTGCCTGCATCTAAATCCTTGTGTGTGTCCCTGAGCCTGAGCCAGGAATTTCAAGTTATTTTCTACTGTTTAGGATACATTTACCATTAGACTTTCAAGTATATGTAGAGCCCATTTTCCTTTTTAACTGACGAGAAGGATCCAAACGAGCTACGCTGTAACATCTTAGCCATCCTGACTCAACCTCGCGGGCGAGACAGAAGTGTGACTTAGTTTGATAGTCTTTAGACTTCACTTTGTTACTTCAGTTTTTTTATTTCATCTACTATTCCATCCAGTCAACAATTGTGACTCATTTAATTCATCTTGTAATAAATCATTGATCCTGATCCAACATAACTGAGACATCCAGTCTTCTATTCTGCTGGGAAGAAAACACAACGCAACTTTAAGGGGAACAGTGACTTCAGGTGAAAAGTCAAACTGGGAAAGAAAACCAAAATCTAACAGATGGTGCCATGACCCAGGTACTAGAAAAGATCAAGAGACTTTCCAAAAATCCAGTGGGAGTGCTGTGTTGCCAGTGGGAGAGCTGCTAACTCTTCTGCCCTGGAGCTGCACTTTGTGCCCTGCTGACCTGCATCTGAACTTGCCTGTGTGCTGACGGAGCGTGGGTGTGAGGGACGCCTCTACTCCAACTCTGATCTACATTAGGTGGAGGACAAATCTCTGACTCTTTTGCTAGTATAAAGAAACAATAATTAAGAGCTGCCTTTCCTAGTTTAAGAATTATTAACTATCTGAAATAGAAGTTGGATGTAATTTATGTACCTATGTCATTGGTTTATGAGCTCAAGAAATCATCGATATAAGACAAATCAAAGGCCTAAGTAAACTTAAATTCGTGTGAATTAAAAGAACGGAATTCCAAGGGTGTGTACACCCTGAGTGAGAGAGGTACCCAAATAACTAGTCGAGGAGTTAAAGTGGTGACAGTGGCGTGATTGAATGTTTTGAAATATTTCTGTGCAATCCTGTATGCAGTGTTGAGATATTGCATGTCTTGATTTATGTTATGGATGTTTTGAACATTTACAATCATGGAAAAGCCTAGACGTGTGTTTAGGTGCAAGGTTGGTTAATTAATGCGAGTAGGTATTGATTTAAACGCCTCTTTGTTTGTCACGTAAAGCTTAACTCGAAAGATACTAGTAAAGTGAGAGATTGCAATTAATCTTGTCTGAGAGGCAGATGACATGAACGATCGTCAAGTTTAAAGAGAGAATTTACTCTGTTATTTCTATTCCGTAAGAGTGTGCCAGAGGGGGGTAGGGTGTGAAACCTGGCCTTGACAGACTGCAGCTGGCAAGAGTTTAGAAAAAACCCACACTGGGCTCGTGCAGGGGGAGAGAAGGAGAGAACAGATTTTCCTGAAGCGCTATTTTGTGTTATTTGTGTTTTGTTTCGTTTTTGTGCAATTGCTGTTAAGAGTTGAAAAAAAAGAGAAGAAAACAACAGCCTGTACGATGGCTGAAGCATTGGGAATTTATTCAGATGATGAATATGCTACCAATGAACAAAAATCTCAAAGCAAGTTGAGAAACGAAATGATACGAGAATTGTTCCAGTGTGTGATGAAAGAATTTAAGCTGGACAAAATCGAAAAAAGAGTGATTGAAGAAGAGAAGATCAGCCTCGGTGGTCCGATGTGGGCGTTCGATGACCTCTCAAGGGTGTTTAATAAATGGAAAAGTGCGAGGAGTAGTAAGATCCCCCTGGCCATGGTGTTGATGAGACGACATGAGATAGACAATTTGAGAGGGCTCTATCGAAAGAGGTTGGACGATGGAAAGATTGTGAGCAAGAATTTCCAGAACGATGCAAACAAGCTGAGAACTGAAATGGGTCGTCAGGCAGTAGTGTTTCAATGACAAGATCAATGTATGGTGGTGCAAGCTGGGAGATTGAGAAGCTGAAAAAACAGTGTGCTGCTCTGCGCGGAGGTGATGGAAGAAGGGAGGAGCTCTCTCAGGAGTCAACCTACCAGTCTCCGGACCCATCAGCGCCACCTTTGGCGGAGAATGTCACTCCAATTCCCCAGCGGGCTCTGCCTTCCCTTAGTGGTTCAACAGCAATACATCCAGGGAGACAACAACAAATGAATGATACTCATGTGCGACCTCTACGCACAAGAATGCAAACCAAGACTGGCAAGGGGCTAGAGGCCAAAGACACAAAAGTGGTTTCACATATCACCTATGTGCCTGCTACTGCTGAAGAAATCGAGAGATGGTCCAAAGAGGTGAAACATCCAGAAGAAGTAGGACTGGATACTTGGATTAAGCTGAAACGTTTGACATGCCTGCATAGTCTTCACCCCTTGGATGGATTCCAAATCCTTGCGTACAGCCTAGGAGTTGCAGAGGCAGACAAACTCAAGGAGAATCTTGAAAAGGAAATATCTGCGGGAACTTCTGAAGCGCTTAATGATGGATGGAAACTCATCAAAGCTTGGATTCAAGCCCGAGCCAATGTGGACTGGTGTAAAATCACTGCAACTGTGCAGAAGATGAATGAGACAGTGGATAAATACTTCAAGCGCTTTGGAGATGTCTATGTGCTACACTCCGGTCTGATTGACAATCCCGATGACCTGGGAACGACTACACAACAAGAGGCCAAGGCTACTTTCCTCGACGGACTGATTCCTGAGATCAAACAAGAAACAAAGATGATTTTATCGGGTACCTGGGAGGAGAATAGTACTACACAGGACGCTGTGGTGCGAGTGGCAACAAGAGTAGCCCGAGATCTGGATATCAAGATATGCCAGGTCACCTTGAACAAGCTCTTCAAGGAAGAACAGCAAGCTGCTACAACATCAGCACTGGCTAATTAGATTAGATTAGATTAGATTAGATTCAACTTTATTGTCATTACACATGTATAAATACAGGTAACAAAATGCAGTTTGGCATCTAATCAGAAGTGCAAAGAACAGCAAGTGCAGTATATACAGTATGCAGTATGTACAGTTAAAGAGCAAATTATGTACAGATAAGAATAGTAATAATAAATAGGTAGAAGAGTAATATACATGTAAGGTTAAGAGATAGTAAGGGTAATATATAGATGTGCTATATAGATTCAATATAAGGGCAATATACAGATATGCTATAGAGATAGTTATGTACAGATGTATTAAGAATATACAGAAGTACAGATGTATTAAGTATATACAGATGTGCAGTCCAAGGGCCAGAGCAGCATAGCTATAGCAGCAAATTGTGAGGTTCAGTGGGGGACAGAGTTCAGTAGTGTGACGGCTGTGGGGAAGAAGCTGTTCCTGAACCTGGTGGTTTTAGTCTGTAGGCTCCTGTAGCGCCTTCTGGAGGGGAGGAGTTGAAACAGTTTGTTGGCAGGATGAGAGGTGTCCTTCAGAATGCTGCGTGCCCGCCGCAGACATCTTTTCCTATGGACATCCTCAAGGGCAGGAAGTGGAGTCCCTGTGATTCTCTGAGCAGTTTTCACCACTCGCTGCAGAGCCTTGCGACCAGCGACAGAGCAATTTCCATACCAAACTGTCACACAGTTAGTCAGGATGCTCTCGATTGCACAGCGGTAGAAATTGCTCAGGATGCCAGTGGACAGGTGGTTTTTCTTTAGTGTCCTTAGGAAGAAGAGGCGCTGGTGGGCCTTCTTGACCAGGCTTGAGGTGTTGGTCGACCAGGACAGGCTGATTCCAAGGTCGACGAGTTTGGCGATTAGCTTGGAGGGAATGACTGTGTTGAATGCTGAGCTGAAGTCAACAAACAGCATTCCTGCATATGCATTCTTCCTGTCCAAGTGTGAGAGCACACAATGAAGCGCTGTGGATATCGCATCTTCTGTGCTTCTGTTGCTTCTGTAGGCAAATTGGTGAGGGTCCAGTGTAGGCGTCAAGCATTTCTTGAGGTGTGCCAGGACCAGTCGTTCGAAGCGCTTCATCACTATGGGCGTGAGTGCTACAGAGCGGTAGTCATTCAATGGAGAGAAGAGGCCTGTCAAGGGAGAATGCCACGTCTGTGGTAAATGAGGACACTGGGCAAAGGACTGCCGATTCTGGAAGTCTTCAAAAGAAGACGACTGTCGCAGAGAAGTGATAAACAAGATCAACTAAATGGACGAGGAGAAATTGAAACAATTAGCATCTACGAAAAAAGGTGTATTATTTTTATGTACTAATTTATTTATTTATTTGTTGTAGGTCAATTTAGCCTGGCATACTGTCAGTGAGCCTGCCAAAGCTATACTACAGAGTGCAGAGACTTCCCGCTTCCTGCTTTTTCTGTCGAAGGACATTCGAAAAAGTCCTGTCGAGCAGGACATGGCTATAATATCCTTTTACAAACGGCCTCATGTGGGCATGACCACTGAACTGCCGCCTTGAAGGTAGCTATAAAGTATCACATAGAAAAAATGGGTGATAATGGGTCTGAAAATGTCCATTTCTTTCGCATTCACTTTGAAAAGGGGCAGTCATGGGGTAGCGGTTAAGGAATTTGACTTGCAGCCTAAGGGTCACAGGTTAAATTCCCAACACCGACATCCCAACATCCTTCCCTGTGACTTAAGTGCCCTGAGCATGGTACCATCCCCACACACTGCTGCTCCCCGAGCGCCATTGTCATGGCTGCCCCTTGCTCACATGTGTGATGTGTTGAATGCAGAGGTTGAATTTTGTTGTGCGCACTGTAAGCTGTTATGTGCCCTGTGATCACAATGACCAATGGGAATGACTTTCACTTTTTCACAAAATGTACATCATGTTGCAGGAGATGCAGCCATTGGGCTGGGTGTAACCCGCTTCTTTCTTTCCATTTGTGTGGAAAAGCTCACCTCTGGATTTCACCTGAATTTTGGTGTGTGGTTTGTTATTGCTTTTATGATTTTATAATGATAAAAGTATGGAAGGAAGCCTGTTATGTTCTTCTGCTATTATGTTTTTATTTTCATTGAATGCCCAGTGAAGTGCCCAGATCATACCGGATCATTTGGTCCCCTCAGCCTCACCCTTCCTGTTCAATAGGGACATGTTTGTTGTAGCAGGGAGAATTGTGGGCCATTGTTTTCTCCACAGAGGACCTTGCCTGTCAGGACTCAGCAATGCTTTTGTCCACGTGTTGCTGGGTGGAAGTGTAGAGACAGCCACAGTTAACCCTGAGGACTGTCCAGATTTGGATATAAGACAATCAGTCAGGCTTGTGTCTATACAAATGATTTGTGTTGATATGCTATGCTAATTGATTTGTTTTATTTGGTAAAACAATTTCTTAAAATAATTTATAATAATAATAAATGTTCTTTGTAAAGCACAGTTCATACAAGATGCCGCTCAAAGTGCTTTAACAGTTTGGCAAACTGTATGTATTGTACATATTTGAAATTGTACATTGTACATGATCAACAATACATGAAACCTGTGTTCTTGAATCCTTGTTCTAACTTAGCTCTTTTTTTTTATTTACAAACTTGAAATCCTCTACATTCAAGTTGGAAGGAGAGTCAAAGCTGTCAGATGAAGAAACGGCCAGGGTCCAGAACTTGGCCTTTTCCTGGGACCTCCCCCCTCTGACATCAACAAATAGGAAATTGGTTTTGTAGTCACTGTTGACTCGTGCAGTGAGTGAAAAAGAATGTATTTCCAAAATTTAGAATAACTAGTCAGTTTTCTGCTTCTTGTGACAGTGTGTGTCTAAAATACACAATTTAAAGTATTTTAATCTATTAACACTTTGAATGCTACGCTGTTTTTGCAAGTTTTTGCCCAGAATGCTGGCAATCTAGATCATTGTTGATGCCACAGTGTATTCTGTGTTATAGCTTTGGACACATACTATGGCTTGTTTGAAAGGTGAGACTAAGCTCTCAGTGGGTGAAAACCGTTTATTTCTACATTCCTCTGTTCCTGAGAAATCCCAAGCTAAACAGTGGCTTCATCAAAATCCCTTTTTTCCCTAGAAATAGAGATGTAGTGTCTTTACCTAAGATTAAATTCAATCCATATGAGGATTTATTACAAGACAGCATACCATATATAAGGTGGACTCATCCAGCGTTGTTTGGCGAAAACGCACCTGCTGCGAAATCTTTCTCGTAATTTTTCTCCTTTCCCTTTCAGCACAAGATTTGCTGCCTGTAAAGTTTCCGAGAAGTGACCCCTATTTCAGCTTTATTCATCACAGAGTTCCCAAAATCACACATAAGGTGAGTTAGAGTGTCTATTTTCATAATTTAGAAATCACTCAATGCATGGGGACAAAAATGCAGTAATGTCATGTAGACTTTCTTTACTCATTACTAACAGGTCATTGGGTGTGTCAAGAAACACAAAAAGCAATTCAGACAAGGTTTGAAAGACACACCGATGTGGACCGTGGTCCTGACACCGTGCCCTTGCAATCCCCAAAAGGAATAGGAAACATAAGCTCTGAGGTAAATTACACACACACCTTCATGTACACACACACACACACACAATAATAACAAATTGAAAAGAGTTGGTGCTCATGTTTTTACTTTAGGTACTTCTACAGCACATCACATGGATCAGGAGGAGGAAGATGATGACAACTGTTCTGTTGAAACCAAGGCACGCATTGTAGGCTGTCTTCAGCAGTTCATTTCCAGTGGTATGTTTGTAGTGGACATGTACACATCATAGATGTGACAGAGTGTAGCACAGCATTTTATATTTTTTTGTTCAGTGTTTTTCATGTCAAATCCTTAGATTTCATATAGTCATGTCACAATGTGAAAATGTCTGCCATTGTATTGGTGTTCTGGAGGTGACCACTTGCCATGAAATTACCTAAATGCCTTTTCTTTATTTACAAAAGTAATGAGTAATAAAGTAGTTGCTGTATTTTTGAAGTGTTCTATGGCCATATTAATTTGCTTCATAGCAACACCAACTGAACTGTGCAAGTTCTTGACAGGATGGGAGGTTTTGCCTAACAACATCTCGGTAGAAGTTGTCAATGGGACTTTCCCCAAAGGATCTACTTGTTTTGAGACTCTCCGGCTTCCGTCACATTACCAGGATTACAAATCCTTCAAAGATGACCTTGTGTCCTGTGTTCGTACACACAACACTGGATTCGGCCTTGTTTAGGTACGCAATAAACAAACCACACCAGTCTATACACTTGGTTTGTATACACAGTGATTCATTGTTGGTTCTGGAAGTTTAAACATTTCTTTGGTAATTTTTGAAAACGTTAAAATTGGTGATTTAGAAATGTGGTGTATTACACAACTTTTAACCCATGTCTGTTGATCCATTGTTGGTCAATGTGCTTACCTAAAAACATTTAAGTGTAATGCATGTTCTGAAATAAATCTTTCGTTGGACTTAAATGTTAACAGGATATGCAGCAATTCTTTAATAGGTTTCAAAATTTCTTTGAAAAGTCTTTGACCACTTCAAAGAGATTATTTAGGAAAATACATTAAAAGTTGTTTGTATGTTTGTCACCGTTTTATTATTATAAAAAAATTACACATTACAAGCAGTTGTCACTTCTGGCAACACCCTATATACCCAAGTATTAACAGATATGGTCAGCTTTTACCATCAAGAACTAACCTATAACTGCTTGGCAAAACTGAAGTGCAGCTAAATAAGTGTCTCAACCAAATGCTGTGGGGTCTACAGTTTCACGCATTGCTGCCATTTGTTCATCGTTCAGGGAACATTCGATTGTAGGGACGACAGTGCAGGAGTGCTCATCTGCATTGAAACCAATGCTCTCCCAGTCCATGTGTGGAATGCTCAGTCCCTAAAAGAAAGGTTTTGTATTTCATTTCAAAGGTCAGTTATAGTAATCTTGCACACTTTTTTAAAGGTCTGATAGCATCACAGAATTGTTGGCTATGCTATTAAAAACGTGTGGTGGACCACCAGACCACATACCTTGATGTTGGGTTCAGGCACAGGATTGTAGAAACTTCCCATTGTCCACAACTGATTTGGGGTCATCTTGAAGTCGAGCAACGAAGACATAGTGGCAACAGGAAAGGTGGATTGGGTCTGTGATGTCGAGGTATCCACATTCAAGGGAATACAGAACATCGTAGAACACGTTCGGCACAGATGTCCACACATCTCGCCACAGCTTCTCAATGCTGGCAAAAATAAGCATATAAAGACGATACATACCATGCATAATGACTTGCGAGTCGAAATTCCAAACAAACGGTTGCCAAAGTATAACTAACGCTGGTACATAAATCTCACCGTTGATTGTGGACACTCTTTCCCGTAATAAAGCTGCCACTGTCTGTCCCACGGACGGTGAACATGAGCCGGGCGACATCCACGTTCTCAACGCCCTGGTCGCTACGTACTCTGGAAATGCGAAAGCACATGTGTTGTCAAGGTTTAACGCCAAATCCTATTAAGTCAATAAATCACTGTATATCGAAAAATTCGGTCTGGTGTGATTACTGAACTCTTACATAGGCCTTCTACATTATTCTCGTATGCCTACCTCAGTGGAAAGCCGAAGTTCCCCACTGCTTCTTGAAAGAAAGCCAGAGTGGTTGCAGCAAGGTTGTTCGGTGCAGCACCTATAGGTACGTTATCTATGAAAGTATAGAATAAGTTTAGTCCTAAAGGTCCGACCAACATTAGGCTACCTAATGGTATACCCAACATTGCCTACCTTCCGTGAAAAGCCATCCACACCACCAAAAATCACTATGTTGTCGCTGAAATTATACAATTGTTACAACATCTTCGAAACTAAAATTAACGGACTAGACACTGAGTAAAACGAAAAAACACATTTTTGACTACATCCCGAATCAGTTTGTGGTTGGTGTTGACGTGCATAAGCGACCTGGTCCATAGACTGAGTTCTTCGAATCACACAGCCGAGCTGTGCCAGACGAGAGATCGCTCCCACCGTGTCCACTCGGTGCAACGATGCTCTGACTCGGTCATACCCGACATCCCTCTGATTCCAACGCTGTTGTAACCATCCTGTATCCCCAGTGAGGCATGCGTTCCTTCAGAACTAACTAAGCCATCTAGCTCATCATCTGCCACTTGACTGTATCGACCTCGAACTGACAGATCACACTCGTCCATTCGTCTGTACACAGTTTGTATACTGACACCAAGGAAGTTGTGTCAGTTGTGTCAGAACGGTGTCTACAGAGAACTCCATGTCCATCAGTTTCGCGTTGTTCTCAGTCGAGACCATCAGACGTGGACGTCCTATGTGAAGCAGAGTGATGGTCAGAGGAGCCACACATTGCAAAACACCCTAACCTAACTCCGCTGAAGGAAATGATAACATTGATGCCCAAAAAACACAAGGCACAGAGGCTGAAAATGTATGAGATAACACAACATTATTTTCTCTGAATAGAGAACTGACCCAAAACATTTGTCCAGCTACTGGGCTACAGCTGACCTGCCCCTGAGACTTGTTTGTGAATAGAGCATGGGTCAGTCATTTCAAAATAATGAAAACAAACACACGGTACTGTACCGTGAGTGACATAACTTTACTATACACAACTGAAATTTCAATCGACTTACCTAGGGTCTTCTTTGTGACAGGCTAACACCTTTCTGTGGTCTATGGCAACAGGCAGCTGCTCCACTGCCCATTCAACTCTCCACTTCAGGACTTTTGCCTGTTCAAAACTGTGCAGCCAATGAAAACACAAACACAAGTATGAAAAAAGGATAAAATGTGTGTGCTTGGCAAGGCAACTTATATATTGTGCATCATGGGGAGTGTGATCCAGTCATTACTTTGGACAGTGGTTTCACCTTACTACCATCTGGTAGAAGGTTCCGCAGTATCACTGCCCGCACCTCCAGAATGGGGAAGAGCTTCTTCCCTCAGGCAGTCAGACTGCTGAACAACCTGTAGTGCAATTGGACTGTAATTTCCTAGAAACTCAGGATGCAAACCAGCGCGTTACAGCACACTGCACCTTTATGCCCCCGCACTTTCTTGCTGCTATCACTGATATTTATGTAGAATAGTGTTTGCTTACAAATCTTACCACTAGCCTTGCTGCTATTATTTATATTTATGTAGAACAGTCTTCTGTTCACAAATCACACCACTAGTCACAGTGCTCTGCTAAAAAGCCATGCCCTGTCTAGCGTGTTAGTTTTAGGTCACCTGTAACTTGACCTGCCTTGTTTATAACTGTGTTGCCTTGCATATGTGTACAAGAGTGTGCACGCGTGCGTGTGTAGTTGTGTGTGTGAGTGCGTGCGTGAGTGGGTGAGTGAATCTGTGTAGTCCCGCAATAGTGTATGTAGGCACTATTACGTATCTGTCTTGTCCATACTGTGTTTTAACAGTTACGTGTATCGCCAATTGTTCCCGGTGAAACGTTGTCTCGTCTCACTATGTACTGTGTGTATGGCTGAAACGACAATAAAAACCTATTTGACTTGACTTCACTTGGTGGGTTACACATGTGGTAGCGGTCTTCCATGTGATACTCATGGTAGTGGATTCCACATTTGATAGTTGTAGTAGCGGTCTAAACATGTGATAGTTGTTGTCTTTACACCATAGCTTGGAGTTCAGCTGGTCCCCCTGTGTGAGAGCCCCAGGCACAACACTCCCTAATAATGCACATTATTAACATTAATAATAATAATAACAACAACAAAGGGATGTTGGGATTATGGGTGCATGTGGGTTTTTGCAATTAGCCACAAAAGCAAGAGCACTAACTGATCCATAGCGCTGGATCTCAATTTTCAAAAGTAAGGCTTTCCAACACCACCGGCCACGAGTCTCTCTGAGCTGCACTGCTGACATACAGCCCTCTCTAGATCTGGGATTCATATATGGGTCTTGTCACAGCATGTCTTTACTCTGGGGCCCCTTGTGGGAGCGCCAGGCACGACACTCCCAAAGAGTGTGTCTTAGTCAAAAGATCAAAAATTCATCTATTTAAGGACGAGGCTGGACAAATATTGTTGGCTTACATGTTTCAGCACAGTTGTGTACCTGATGGAATTATTTTGCAAGACTGCTATTCAAAGACCCATAAATGAAATGATGTCACCACATTCAAATCACAAGGGGGAATCAGAATCAGTCTAATTGACTCTCCATACATTCAACAAATACACAAGTCAAATAGACAATTGGAAAGATATAGACACATACTGTATAACTGAGACAACTATGTCCACATAGCAGCTATCTACATGATGAAGGCCTACAAATAAGTGATAATATTCTAGACAACTTAGAGTGACATAATATTCAAGTCATATGGAGTGGGATGTAAAGTGCAAAGTAATAGTTTATTAAAGTGTCTGTGTTTTCCAAATCCCGTAGCATTGGATTCTTGTCAAGGCTAACTTAATTAAACTAGCTAACGACAGTATGCATTTCCACTTCACAAAACTCATACATGTCATAGAAAACAATTAAAAGTTGGCTGTACAAATGACTTACATCCACGGAGGAGTAAGACATCCAGCTTTCCCCTTTTCCAGACTTCCAACATGAGAAAGTCTGGGTGTGTGCAACCTCAATAAACGCCCGGTCTGAAACAATAACAAAGTGATTCATGGAACCAAAGGAATCACGTAGGTAAACAGTAAGGGATTTGGGGAAGTTCACTTAAAAAAAAAAAGTTTATTTATAACACTGTTACACTAACATTACCCACATAGCCTTCTCGTGTTAAATAAAATATTAGCGGCTAGCTAGCCTAACTGTAACGTTCGAGTGCTCTCTTACACCGTTCATTTGGAGCCATGAGTCGCCTCCGCTAGCTGTAACCCAACGCAAAGCTAGTTTAGTTAAGTTAGCCAAGAACCCAATGCTACGGGATTTGGAAAACACAGACACTTACCGAGCTGGCCTGTGGTGGTAGCCCTGTGGGGGTTGCTGTCGCTGTCATCGTCGCTGTAGAGAAACTCTAGATTGCCGCCAGAACGGCTCTGCCGATGTGTTCTGCTAAGGATGATTCAGACATGTTTGCAAACCAACCATAAGAACAGTTGTAGATTCTCCCAGATGGAGGGAGGCGAGAAAGGCCCTTGCTGAGCAAGCGATGCCAAGGTCAGTCAAAGTGTGCCCTCTCGTGGCCATAGTGGAATTTGCATATTAGTTAATGTTTAGTTTCACCTGAAACATTTAGATTTAACAATTAGATTGATATTTAACATTTAGATATAGATTTACATTCAGGTTTAGCATTGACATTTTACATGTAGATTTAGATTTAGATTTAATATTTAGATTTAACATTTAGATTTGGATTCAGTATTTAGGTTTAACATTTAACATTTAGGTGTTACATTTAATATTTAGATTTAACTATTTAAAATATCTGTAAGATGACAAAAACTTGAGTTTTAAAAATTGACACCCATTTTTTAAAAATTGTTTAAAGCTGAATGTGACAAAATGTTGCTGTAATTTTCAGCACGAGCCGCTTTACAAACGGCACCCCATAATATACTGTATAATGGAGGCAACTATGTCCACATATCAGCTATCTACATAATGAAGGCCTGTAAATGTGTTAATAAAGTGTTAATATTCCAGACAAAGTAGAGTGACATAATATTTAAGACACATGGAGTGGGATGTAAAGTGCAAAGTAATAGTTTATTAATAAAATTATCTGAACTTTCTTTTGAAATAGTGTGCTTATTATTTATTTACAGTCAATATTTACATGGCAGCAGAACAAAGAGGACAAGACAAATAAAATCAATACCAGCAAAAAAATGACTTTAATCAGATGGATCGACCTGGATTTCACACCTCCATAACGTCTTCAAATTCCCGAAGATTGATTGTTCCCAGTGCAGAAACACAGGACACCGATTTGAAAAATGCTCCAGTGTATAATATGTGAATAGTGAATTCATAACACCTACACAGTCTCTGTGTGAATGTGTTTGATTATGTATCAGTCACCTGATTTAAATTGCAAGCCAGTTGAGACTCAGGAAGATTGGAGTCCCAGCTCACATTGAAGAGAGCATCTAACCCAGTCTGCAGAAGAAAAACACAGAAGACACTTAAGACAAATGGTCTGGTTAATACAGTAATACGGCCTTCATACCGCCTTCATAGAGATGGGATTATGGTCCCAAACATTTACAGTTAGTAGTTACTAAGTAGTTAACGAAGCAATTAACATTTAGTGATGTATATGTCTGGATTTATTGTTTGATTGTTTACATTAAAATTACTCTCCCAGACTTCTGAGAACGTCTGGAATGACGAGAAGACCATAGAAGTTGCAAAAAGCTTAAAAAGTGTCGTACGCTAAATGACCACAAGAGGGCGACTGTAGACCACTCTAATGTGGATGAGGAATGACCGCCAGCACGGCCAATAGTATAAGCACTGCTACAGTGCGGTACTTGCAGAATTGTGAGTGAAATAGACTTAGTGTGTCCACATTCCCAAGCATGTAGGTGAGGAACAATCGGCAGTATCGAGTCTGGGCACAAAAATAATGGGTCTAGACAGAAACTGTAACATTTTAAGTAGGCTACAAAACAAAATAAAAAGACCCTCACGTGTACTTTGCCTTGACATGGTATGGGGGCTCAAAAAGTTGCAGGATCTCTCACTTCCCTACCATGACTAAGACCTGCACCAAAGCGTGTATTGCAAGTCCTGTAATGTAGCATTTTTGCAATGTATCATCTGTCACTGACTGAAACACACAGTTAGTGATGTACATGTCTGGATTGATTGTTTGATAGTTTACGTTAAAATTACTCTCCCAGACTTCTGAGAATGTCTGGAATGACGAGAAGAGCATAGAGAAAGTTTGAAACAATTTACCCTACAAGGCTTTTAAAAAATAAACCTGCGCTACTAGCAATAATCTTTCATTGGCCAAAGAAATGTCCGGTTGCAAAAGGCTGAAAAAGTGCCGTACACTAAATGACCACAAGAGGGCGACTATAGACCACTTTAATGTGGATGAGGAATGACCGCCAGCACGGCCAATAGTATAAGCAATGCTACAGTGCGGTACTTGCAGAATTGTGAGTGAAATAGGCTTAGTGTGTCCACATTATACATTCCCAAGCATGTAGGTGAGGAACAATCGGCAGAATTTTGTCTAGGCATGAAAGTAATGGGTCTAGACAGAAACTGTAACATTTTTGATGTTTTTGATTGACGAGAAGACCATAGAGAAAGTTTAAAAGAATTTACCCTCCAAGCTCTTTTTTTAAATAAACCTGCGTTGCTAGCAATAATCTTTCATTTACCAATACAAGATATGGTCTGGTCCGGAAAAGACATGGTCTATGATCTGGTTACAAAAAGCTGAAAAAGTGCTGTACGATAAATGACCACAAGATGGCGACTGTAGACCATTCTCTTGTGTTTGAGCACCATTGGAAATGACTGCCAGCGCGGCCAATTGTATCAGAAATGCTGCAGGCGCGGCACTTACAGATGTGAGTGAAATAGCGGAGAGCGGGGTTGATTGTTACACTTTTTACTTCAGTTTGATTTCCACCAAAATAGTGTCCTGCAGAAATTCCATTTCAGCACACAACTGACGCCTAATATATGAGATACAAATGGAGGAATTTAGCTCTATTAGAAATCATTCTGTTCAAAAGATATGGGCCGTCAAATATACCTCGCACAACCCCATCGCGGGGTAGGTTGTCAGGTTGATGGGTTGTCCCTATGTATTCCAATGAGATAAAAATGGAAAATTGTGATATTCTTAAAAATTATGTAAAAAGTATACTTTTATTGAAATGTAAAACCAAGCACATCTCATGCACATGCATATCAGAACATGATAACAAGTTCATTCATATTTTACCATTTAAGCTGCTTTTAAGAGATTTTGCATTCAAACCTATTAGGCAACCTGGCCATAAGACTTAACTAAAGGGTGTGTCACAACTCTCGTAATGTAGCAATTCTGTAGTATATCACTGGCTGAAACAAACATTTAGTGAAGTACATTTACACTTAAGTCAGAGACACACTGGTGAACTTGGCCTGAACACAACCCTCTGCAACTGGATCCTGGACTTCCTGGTGGGCAGACCACAAGCAGTCAGGATCGGGAGCAAGACTTCCGGCACAACCATACTGAACACAGGAGCACCTCAAGGCTGCGTGCTCAGTCCGCTGCTGTTCACACTCCTCACCCATGACTGTGCGGCAACGCACAGCTCAAACCACATCATCAAGTTTGCTGTTGACACTACCATGGTGGGTCTGATCAGCGGAGGCAACGAGGCCCCGTACAGAGAGGAGGTGGCTCAGCTCAGCAACTGGTGCACCAACAATAACCTGTCCCTCAGCGTGGACAAAAGAACTGGTCATCGACTTCAGGCGGACTTTGAATAAACACATCCCACTGTGCATCAACAACCTTCCAGTACAGATTATCCAGAGCACAAAGTTTCTGGGCACACACATAACTGACGACCTCACATGGACTCTCAACACCACACACATCACAAAGAAAGCCCAGCAGTGTCTGTACTTTCTGAGAAGACAGCGTAAAGCCAATCTCCCAACCTCCATCCTCACAACTTTCTACAGAGGGACGATTGAGAGCATCCTCAGCGGCGCCATCACAGCGTGGTTCGGCAACTGCACCGCGGCAGAACTTAAGGCCATGCAGCGGATTGTGAGGACAGCCGAAAAGATCACCGGAGTCTCTGTGCCCCCCCTCTCAGACATCTACAGCACCCGCTGTCTGCGGAAAGCCAAACATTACCAAAGACACTACCCATCCCTCCCCCTGGACTATTCACCTTACTACCATCTGGCAGAAGGTTCCGCAGTATCACTGCCCGTACCTCTAGAACGGGGAAGAGCTTCTTCCGGCAGGCTGTCAGACTGCTGAACAACCTGTAGTGCAATTGGACTGGAATTTCTTAGTAACTCAGGATGCAAACCAGCACGTTACAGCACACTGCACCTTTATGCCCCCTGCACTTTCTTGCTGCTATCACTTATATTTATGTAGAACAGTCTTTTGTTTACAAATCATAACCCCTAGCCTTGCTGCTATGATTTATATTTATGTAGAACAGTCTTCTGTTTACAAATCACACCACTAGCCACAGTGCTCTGCTAAAAGCCATGCCCTGTCTACCGTCTTTGTTTTAGGTCACCTGTAATTTGACCTGCCAATTGTTTACAACTGTGTTGTAATGTATGTACATATGTGTACAAGAGTGTGCACGCGTGCATGTGTAGTTGTGTGTGTGAGTGCGTGGTGAGTGGGTGAGTGAATCTGTGTAGTCCCGCAATAGTGTATGTAGGCACTATTATGTATCTGTCTTGTCCATACTGTGTTTTAACAGTTATGTGTATCACCAATTGTTCCCGGTGAAACGTTGTCTCGTCTGACTATGTACTGTGTATATAGCTGAAACGACAATAAAAACCTACTTTACTTGACTTGACTTGACACTGTTGGAGCCAAATTTAGTTTATATTTGCTGGCCCTCTGGAACCTGTACATAGTATTATTTGTAACACTTTATTCTAGTACCTCAAAAAAAATGTTCCCCATGGTCATACGTGGGCCCCCATGGCATTGCCCCACTATTTGAGAAAGACTGCTTTAATTGCCACCTGATTATTTGAAGATGTTGTTTCCACACGCTGACTAGTGAAAGCAATTAGTTTTGTAGTAATAATTGCAGACTGGTGGCAGACTCCGGAACTTCAGGAAACAGGTTTATTCGTTACAATGGCGCGTCAAGGGACACATAAGAGTTTCAGCCCGAAAGCATCCACCATTAAATCTAACTTAAACAATGAAAGTGTTCTACTTAAATACACTTAACTGAGGGGAGTTGCATACAGTTGAAGTACAATACAATAACAGGTGATTGGTTCTTTACCTGGCGCCATTGTGCCTAATGGCCCAAGGACACTCCTACGGCAATTAGCATTATTAAATGGCTATCCAGTTGTATGTATACACCAAGATTCAGAAATATTACTTATGGATTATCCTGACCAGTCATACACTTTGACTATTGCACTCCTTGTACTCAGACAATAAAGATGATACCAAAAATGAATAGATTCACATTTCATAACATACAGATATACTTTCCAAATCTATCTGAGGTAAGTTTGTCTTTGCAATGTAAATATGAACAAAAGGTTCTCCCCAGCCACAGGGGTACCAGCAGTTAATTTACATTGATCACCGGGGGAGGATGATCCCTATTGTTTCAGTGCCATGCCAAATGGTGGCGGCTTCCTGGCCGTCTGAGGCAGAATACACTTCTAAAATTATTGCTATCACTAGTCTCAGTCAGATAAAGGAAGATGTAGACCAACAGTTTTTTATTTCATTTTTTTACCAGTTATTAATACCAAGCGTTGCACTGCAATCATTCGATAACAGGAAACTCTCTGTCCGTCT
>PYXC01002126.1:0-25783 GCA_015244755.2 Tenualosa ilisha | reverse complement strand
TAGTAAGTGTTTCTCTCTCTGGCGCAGTGCTGGTCGTGAAGTGGCCCTCCACATTGACTTCAGCAGTTTCACTTTACAGTCACTGTCAGTTTGTCAGCCACAGAGGGGACGGAAGCATGCTAAACTGCTAGCAGAGCACTTCCAGATTGTTTATCATCTGGATATTCTGTAAAAAGGTACATCTGCGTGAGCGTGCCATGTTAGCACATTGAGATTAGAGTTTCTAAGAATTAGGTCGATGGATTTTTCCAGTATTTATAGAAAAAAAATCTAAATCTTGACAACAAAGTCTAAACAGGTCAGAAAAAAAACATGAGACAAGATGAACAAGTGAAACGAGGCTTCCATGTGTATGGGGTGCATTTAACATGTATCTAACGTGTATTTTAACGCCATTATAACTGAGAGTTTGTAGATGGAAGTGTACCTGAATGATGGACTCCATGTGGTTGACATGGAGTCAACACAAAAAAAAATCTGAAGATCTTTATCCATAATCATCACAGTCTGACTGTCACCCTGTCTAACTGAAAATCCTTACTATGGATGCTGGAGACACCTGGGACTGACTGCTGAGCCTCAGATGAGACAGAAATGATGTAATTTCTCTCCCAGTGCATGTAACTGCCTCCTATCTGCATTTCACAAGCCTAACCACAAAAACTTTGATGTGTGTTTAGTTAAGGGAGCGGTACACTGTATCTTTAGGTGTATGTAGACTTAGTAAGTTAGTAGAAATATCTGTGCACTGGCTTGCGTGTGAGAGTGTGTGTGTGTGTGTGTGTGTGTGTATGTCTGCCAACACTGTGGTTTGTTTGCACTGGCATGGTGACTGTGTGTCCATTTGTGTGGGCCTTCCGCTCCGTGAGACTGAGATGTGCATTGATTGGAAGAGCAGCTGTGTGTTATCAGCTTGAGTTTATCTCCTCTCTGGGACAGTTAGGTTTACTGTTAATGGGCCCTCCAACAAAGACAAGGCCTCTGGTGCACGCGGCTAACCTTACAAGGGACTCTCCAGCCAGTGATACAGCAGGGGAACACTGTCCCACGTGGGATGTTGTGATGTCTCAAGAAGAGTTGAACCCGCAAAGAAAATACCCCCCTGATGAAATCTGATTAAGGGAGATGAAGAAGAACATGAAAAGAAGAGCGATGTTTCTTGACCCATCTTGTTTTAATTAGTAGTATTCTCACAAGATTTATTCTCATGGTGTCTCGTGAACTGCACATGTGTTAATATAGAGGACAGCACCACTGTGTGAAATGTGACAAACCAAACTATGGGGAAAGCTCACGCACAGGCAGGCTATGGCTTGGATGTGTAAAGCCCAGGAATACTGGCCAAATGTAACACTCACAGGTACAGGTAAACAGAAAAGGAGTGCTGACAGGTGTTGTGTAGGCGAGGGATGATGTCAGGTAAATGAAAGAGGTGGTAGATAATCACAGGTAGCGCTAGAATCACAGCGCAGGAGGGCACCTGGATGACACCACGACTGAGAGCTCATTTGAATTAGAAAGACAGCACTGATGGAAAGTGTCAGGGTAAATGGGAAGATACGGGGACACTCTACACCACAGAGAACTATTAAGTGGAGTTTCAGAACCTTTCATTTTCTATAATTTATTCTTACCTAAGTGCCACAGTAGCATGCATGCATTCTTACTAGGCATATGCAATATCTCAGAACTTAGTTACTTTCTATCTGTGCATAGTAATTTCCTAGTACATCTGGGCCAGTAGAACCCTGAAGATATACATTATATTTAGTCACATAGCTTTTATATGGTATAGAAACAAACATCGTGAGTCATTTCCTCATAGACAGTGTGCCATTGCCCACTCTCTAATGCCACACCACTGCATCATCACAAGAACAAGAGTGGAAAAACATTATGTTAGGTTTGTAGAAGCACACAAGAAAAGGTTCTAGCATAGACCTCATGTCCTTGTATTGCAGGAAGTCTGCTTCAAGCAGGTTGCCAGTGAAGAAACATTACATAATGTCATGTCTGAAGAAATATTACTTAAAGATGAGTTCAGGGAAATGTTTTGGCTTGGGAGTTAAATGGAGCATCACGGCTCTGACACTGAGTGGTGGTTTCATTTAGGAGATGCACAGGATTAAAGGCTTATTTTGAATAATTCTCACTATAACTCTGTCATGTTAAACAAAAGGAAAACTCCAACACCAGTTGTAGAATTTGTAAGGCAGAAATAGTCACACAGGGTATTGACAGCTGCTGTGTTAGTAGACCATGTTGGCACTTCACAAGAATTTTCATTACGGACCACTCCAAACTAATCACTATATAGCCAGCCATCCCATGTGACTCTCATGCTCTAATCTTCCGTTAAGTTAAGCAAGCTCACTTGTTGTCGTAGCGCAGGGCAGTCATTATGGCTGGCCTCCACACAGCATTATTTGAATGCACGCTCACGGTGTAAAAACCAATTGGAATGTCATTACTCTCACAGAGGTCGACGGCGAACCAATCTTGTTCCTGTCGCCACCTCTTGCCCTTTTCCGATTCCATCCATTGACTTTGGCGGGCCCAAAGCGGTAAACGATGCCTCACAGCATTATGGGTCCCATCTTCCATGCCTCGACTACAAAGCAGGGAGAGGCAGTGGGGGAGAAAAAAGCATCTAGCGTACGGAATGTCACCTCTGATTCCTAACGGCACCGGAGGGAGTTTGGAGATAACAGGCTGGACTCCGTAAGTCTAATATAAAATCAGTGTGTTGCCACTGGCAAATACTATAATCTGCTTTAGATCAGGCTCGCACAGAGACCCACAGTCCTTCATTATTATGCTTTGGTATTACTTTTGAAAGTCACAGAGTTCAAATCAGTGTTCTTTTTTTTGTGGAGGACAGAGAATATTCGAGAATATTGCCGACTTGAACACAATCTAGCCACTTAGAGTTGTTAAGACTTTCACAGCCTTGAAAGGAAAACCTTGAGGGGGCATTACTTGGCTTATGTGGGCCCCGGTCAAGTGACACACAGCTTGAAAGCACAGGCGCACAGGCGTTAGGCGAAGAAGCGAGGAGGCGTCTTTTGTGCGGTTTTGGCCTCCGCTGTTGTTCTGGAAACACGATCCCCGGCGCTGCCACAGAGTCTCTCAGGACAGGGACTCCAGAGGAGCCAGTCGCTCGTCACTGACGCTGCAGCAACCACACGGCGCTCGGCAGAGAAGATTCCAACGGCGGGATTCTGGCACCCTCTCTTCCTCCATACTCACCACAGATGGAATGCGTGCCTCCATCCCACAAACACAGAGACACGGGACACTGAGATCTGGCTTCCTCCAAGTGTGGGAATCTAGACCTCTGAATGTAAACACACACACTGGTTATGACTGTGGTTGGATAAATTAGAGTAATTTTAAGTTTTATTCTTCTCATAAATTATGACTTTTTTCTCCTTTAAGCATTTGTAATGTGTGGGTGGGATACAGAAAGAGGAGAAGAGTGTGTGCACATTTTCACTGTTATCTATTGTGTTCTCATCTGAATCCAGTGTTTGTTTCCAGCCAAGATGAAACACACTATCCGGTGTGTGGAGGGTCCATGATAAGCAAGGTCCATGAACATCCCGCAGAGATCCGTTTCTATCTATCAGAGGAAAATATGAGGTTTGTTTAGCCTCCAATACAAATATCTCCATCATAATTGTGGTAATCTATATGAGATACTCAATAGGAACAAATAGACACTGCCAGTGCCAAAAACAGAGAAGCTCTTGGTGAGAGTAATGATGCCTACAATATGTAAACAGCACAGAAGGAAAAATCTATAGGTTACAAGCAACACTGGAATAAGTGCAAACAGAAGAGCTGGGAACGCTCCGAGTGTGTGAATGCTGACAAATGCCATGCACCTTCCAGCTTGGCAGGACTTGCGTCATGACAACACCCATTAGGGAATAGTATGTGTCTGAGTGAGTGTGTGTGTGTGTGTGTGTGTGTGTGTGTGTGTGTGTGTCAGGTCGCACCTCTACAAACCCCGTGGGCTGTCTGATTTATCAGACAATAGACCTAAGACAAGTTCACCTTTTATTTTCATCACTTGCTCAGGGTAGTAGAAATTTGAGAATAACTCACACACCCGACCGTAGAGCACCAAAGCCCAAATGGACCTTGAATAATGATTAGACTTCTGTTATAAGGACACAGTAATGTTTTGAAATTGTTGCACAACTCACTGATTATAAAACAGTGCAGGCCAGCAGACTAAAAACACTAGACTGAAAACGTAATGTTTTTTTTTGTTGGGCCACAGAGGTGAAAGCCAGATCCCAACTGCTGTAGTTGTTATTATTTTAATAGAAAGAAACAGTGAATAATGTAGGAGTGTAGGACATAAAATTTCATATTCCTTCTGAGGAGGCTATTGAGCTACATCAGTCCCCAGATGTTTTTTTTTTTTTTTTTTAAAGCAGAGCGATAACAGTAAATCTCACTGCAATTGCATATTGCTCTCAAACAGACTGAGCAGGCTAACCCATGTCAAGAGACTAGCTCTCCAGAGCTCACTTATAAAACTGGATATCAATGAACATGAACTAACAGAGAGCAGTGAATGTCAACACATTTACTCTGACTCATACTATTCCCACAGTCTTGAAGTAATGGATGCTATTGCCCACATACAGCTGTGCATTTGTCCTCTTACTGCACATGAACATGCATGTCCGCTCACTGTATACATAATGGAGGTTGTGGATGTGTATGACGAGCATACAGAAAGTAGTGTATGTGTGACGCGGTGTGGTCTGGCTGCTTTAAGTGCTCCTTGTCAACAGATTTGCCATCTTATTTTATCAGTGGGTTGCAAGATTTGCTGCCATCTTAAACATAACCATAGTTGTGACTGTCCATGCTTTCTTTCTCTCTCTCTCTCTCTCTCTCTCTCTCTCAGTCCCCCTTGAGCTCTCTCCAGAAATTGCTCAGCCAGGATTAATGGTCCTTCATCTTAATCTTTCTTACACTCTGCTTCTCTCTCATTGTATCCGCTGGTGGCTAGAAGTTAATGCATTGCGCGTATGTTGTTGCTTATATTTTCCTCCCTCGTAGCAACACAGTTGCAGTAGTTGGAGGTCCCTTCTGGGGAAGGCCATGCATCACTCCGTCAGGATCTAGCCAGCAAATTAAACTCTCCATTATGGACCTCACACCCCTGGGAGAGAACAGTAGGATTCAGCAGGGGTGTGTTGCATGAAGTGTGACTGGGTTCATCACACAAACACACACACACACACATACACAGCCCCGGAAGTGCTGAATTCAATTTGTATGGGAAAGCTAGCGATGCTGCCTCAGCTGAGAGGCAGTGTGTGGTGTAGCTCCTTTGGTTGAGTTTTGTGTATTTTGTGATGTAGCGCTTTGTGGGATATTGTTACTTCTATCACTGCAGTGTCTTACAAGGTTTTTGTCCGTTCAAACCATGTAAAGAACATCACACACATCCTCTCCTGCACTCACTGGCTTTCTGTGGGTCCCTCAGTCCCTAACCACAAGCAGCCAGAACACTTTGGCATACACACACACACACACAGGTATGGAGCACACTGGTTGTTTGCCTCAGTGCAGTATGCATGGGTCCGGTTTGTGGTGGCTCAACACCTGCTGTTTTGAGAACCTTTTTTCGCTTATGCTGCAAAGTTCTTACGTGCAGAGTTGGGTCTGATGTGAGGACAATTTGTGCAAACATCATGAGATCTGGCAAAGCTAGCACCTCGCTAAGAACATTATTCACGCCCTTTCATTATTGCACACTCCTCTCGGACTCTTTCCCCGTGTCACAAAAAATCCCTCTCTTCCCCAGAGAGAATCAACACAAATCAGACAGAGACACACAATATTAAGCACACTTGAGCTGGGATCGTACATAGCTGACCCCTCCTAGTGTCTCTTGGGCCTGATCCTTGGCCCGAGATGATATGTCATGACTATGACATGATGAGTGAACTATGTCTGAATCCTTTTCGAACCAAAGCCACTCACTGGTTTTGTGGGGAAAGGCCGTATATTGTCTCCCATATCTAAGTTCATCTGAAGGACAAAAGAATTCGATTTGCACCAGTCTTCACTGCACTGGCACCTCAGTCTGTGTTTATATATGGGTGTGCCTGTCTGTAGCTTACTGAGAGTTTGGCTAGGCTTTAAGCGTCAAAGTAATATTTTGATCAGCAACATTCTTTATTTAAACTTTTGAGCAGCACTCTACAAAGTGAAATCTGTATTCCAGATACCCACAAGCTGCGGCACTTCTACCAGAGAAAATCAATTAGGTGCTTTGAAGCATTTGAAAAACACGGATCAAACCGCAGCTAGTTCCCCAGGATTTTGTCCACCTCGGACTGTGACAATCCTGAGAAATATTATATGTTCTGACTGTGGATTTGGGACAAAGGAGATAGAGGGGGGTCTTTATAAACCTGGACCTAAATCCAATTGAGTAAACCTGTTTAATCCGTACACAATTTTATCAATTTCACTGACCCACTTCACTTGCCAGCTTGCAGACACTATGAAGTGTAACACACACACATACACACACACACACACACACACACACACACACATGCAGGTACACTTGCATAATCACACAAGCACACATGCACACAAAAACCCAATCATCCTCCCTTGGAATTATACACACTGTGTGACGTGTGCTTTGAGAAAGCATTTTGCTGTGATCTGATTACACGGGTCCTCGATGCCAAACGATCAGCATCTTCTTCCCACACCGGTCTGTGAGGATAAATAAATGCTTTGTATGTTTGACTGTGTGCGTGCGTGTGTGTGTGTGTGTGTGTGTGTGTGTGTGTGTGTGCGTGTGTGTGCGTGTGTGTGTGTGTGCTAAATGTGCAGCATGCTTTTGTTTACTTTGGCTCCATTTGTGAAGATTTGTTTTTTATCAAAAGCTTTACCCTTATGCTGAAAGCTTGTTATCCTGTGTTTGTGAATTTCCTGCATCTTACATGCAAAGCTGACCTACATAACTCCCCATACCTTTTCACTTCATTTCTGATGAACAGTGCTCTTTAACAGCAGAAATTAATTTTCCTCCTGAGAGATCAGCTTTGTGAAACGTCTGTTATAATGTTCCAGTACAAAGCCTTAGGAAATCGGGTTATTCGTTTACTTGTGTGTTCTAATCGATGCCTTTAAATGTGTGTGAAAATGGCATTTTCTTTTGGAATTTGTCAGCAGTGAATAGATCCTTCTTATTCATTGTTATTGTCCGTATTCACGTGTGAAAGCAGTAATTATAGTCCTTTCCCAGGTAGCCGGAGTAATGGTGATGTTGCGTATTTTGTGATGTGAGCATATGTGCGTGAGTGACAGACTGTGTAAACTGTGACTTAAGCCCAATCCTGGCGGTGAGTGCATGATGCCTGGATTAGATACAGCTCATCACGTGAGATGACATTAGTCACAACATGTTTGGACTATGTTTTTGTTTGTGTCTATGCACTTGCATGATTAGAGATGTCTGCACATTGGTTGACATTTGATTTTGCTCAGAGCCTGCGGGCCTTTTGACTGCAGCGATTTTCATTGTCAGCATGTGTAACATTTTTAGGTGTGTTGATTTGAATTTGAAGAGGAGTAACAACACAGTTCATTTTTTTCATTTTGCACATTGTCCTGAAGCATACCTCATTGCTGAATTGCATTGACAGTATTTTGACTGAAAGCTGATGTAATATGGCACAAGACTTGCTAATCAGTCCCAAATGAATTCTCTCCTCTCCTGGTCACACATTTTTGATTCTGCTCATAACACAGCAGGACCTCCTGGCTTGTATACAAAGTCACATGTAAGTGTAACAGGAGAACATGTTTATGAATGTCATATTTAGCAAAGCCTTTTGTCAAAAACACATATAGTAAGGCACTTTACTGATTGCTATTAATCAGCAAATTGGTTCAGGTGATTAGTTCAGGCCCAGTTTATCTTTGGACATCTGTGTAGCATATCTCTGGTCTAGAGAAAATGTTTCTCTATCAGTATTTGTCTGAATAAATGTGTATGTGGCTGTATACGTGTGTCTGTGTGTGTGAGGACGTGTACTGTGTATATGTGTGTGTGTGTGTGTGTGTGTGTGTGTGTGTGTGTGTGTGTGTGTGTGTGTGTGTGTGTTATGTGTATGTGGAGAGAGGAATCTCAGGTCCTGACAGAGCCATACATCAGGCTTAGGTGAGCTTGTGCAGCTCTTTAAAGATCCATATGATCTCAGTTTGAGAGGTCAGGGGGTCGTTCACACACAGGAGATGTGAGAGAATTCTTACCGAGGAGGCCAGACAACCCTGTGGCAGGAGGCGACTGCTCTCTACTTCTCGCTGTTAAGCATCCTCCCCCTTGATCTCTTCACCCCCCCTTACCCCTAATCCCTAACCACTAATGCTTCAATGAGTTCACTAGACAGCCATTGTGTGGAAATATGTCCAAAGCTGGCCGGTTTTGTAGACCATTGTGGAACAGACTAAGCTCCTGTAAGATAGTAGCAGTGGTCCAGTGTGCTGCTGAAGTCCATTTCCTGAGACTGACCACAGAGTTAATATGGTCAAGCTGACCACTGAGCCAGTACGGTTTGGCTGAGCGCAAGGGCCTTTCCTTAGCCATAGCTGAATTAGCAGTCTAGAGCTCAGCCTACAGATAAGATCGCTGCCTTCGAGTTCCCCTGAGGATATATGAGAGTCGTTAAAGACACGGAGGAGCACGGGAGAGGGTTGGAGGGGAAAAGGGTGAGTGGGTGGGGGTGATGGGGGGTGGTTGTTAAATAGTCAGGGTCATGAGAGCGAGGATGAATCCTCCCTGCCTCCACCTCTGTGTGGTCTGGCTCCGGGAGTCAAGACCATCAGCCAATGGCAACCGCCCGTTTCTTCTCATCCATTTTCTTCTTTTCTTTCTTTCTTTCTTTCTTTCTTTTTTTTCAACGGATTTGCGGAGAGAAGAGAAGAGAAGCAAAGACCCCAAACATTCCCCACATTCCGCCCTGCCTGCCAGTCCCAGCACAGCACAGCACAGCATAGCACAGCATAGCACAGCATAGCACAGCGCAGCACAGCATAGCACAGCATAGCACAGCATAGCACAGCGCAGCACAGCATAGCACAGCATAGCACAGCGCAGCACAGCATAGCACAGCATAGCACAGCATAGCACAGCGCAGCACAGCATTCCTGGAGTCGGGATGAGGTGGGACGCAGACACAGCGGGGTCAGATGGGACACATTGATGGAGGTGAGGGGGAAATGAGGTTTTAAACTCACTCCTCCTCCTCCTCCACCTCCTCCTCCTCTTCCTCCATGGGTCTGCCGCTCCGACCCAGCACACTGCAGCACTCTGCAGATCCTTTGCCAATTTTCGGCCCGTCCATTAAACCTGTCGGGTGTTTTAAAAACGCAGGACGCACCGCCACAGTGCTTAAAATGTAAATGGGGCGCACAATTGCACGTAATAACCATGACTGTCGTCTTTGTGCACTGAAAGCCCACCTGAAGAAAGAGAAAGAGTCCACTCGTCTCGCTTTCATCTCCCGAGCGGGAGAGCACCATTCTGTGATCGTGAAACTCCAGTGTGCTCGCTCTTTCGTGAAGATTAGAGCAAGAAAGCTGGCCTGAGCCACTGCATTGTGCGGTTAGAGTAAGATTTAAGGTAAGATTTAGCCCAGAAGAAGAAGTCTATCGTTCTTGTTTGTGTGCAACTCCGGCTTCTCGGCGCAGCTCTCCCAGGGTTCACTGATAGTTCCGTGCATTTATTTTTCTTTTAGGCTTTCCACACAAATTGTCCCTCCTCAGACTCCTTAAGATGTTCTTACTGAAGGTCATGCCTGGCAGATTTTAAGCTTGGCATTCTCGGAAAGGAAGTTGTGGTAGTATTTCTGTAATAAAAAGAAAAAAAAATAGATTCTTTGGTTTTATAAAGAAACGGCTTAATAACTTTGTACGCTACAAGCAAGGGATTTAATCTTCTAAGTAATAGCTCGAATGCTTCAAATATGTGTCTGCCCCTGGCTGGGTCACTGGGTTGGGTCAGTGAGTTTCATGGAAGGCTGGGTGTTGCCACTTCATGGGGGCCATGTGGAGGTAGTTATGGGATGTTACGGTGAAGGTTATGGGATGTTATAGGGATGCCTGAGAACACACGTAGGTCTGGGTCTTGCTGTGACCCTTGACTTCTCTTTTATTCTTGTGTGTGTGTGTGTGTGTGTGTGTTTAGTGTGTGTGTTTTCCTCTCTATTCTTTATGCAGTATGTATGCATGTACAAACAGTGTGTACATGTGGCATGGAAGCTACTGTGTGTATAATTGCTTATGGCTTGAGTAATACAGTCCCTTAGGGCATTCACAGTCCACATGTAAATACTGCCTTAATTAAATCTGATGAAAAGATGTCTCTTTGCTCACTCTGACAGTCAAGGACAGACGCTGTGAAAGACAGTAAACAGATAGAATGAAAGCTGGAAGTTTAACGAGAGAGGAAAATAATACACAAGCTAATATATTTACACTGTTAGACTCAATGACTTTCAATAAGTTTTCGTTTTTAAAGTCTGCATTCGCTTAACACCAAAGCGTGTTAAAAGATTGAAAAATACTCACTCACTCTCTCTCTCTCTCTCACACACACACACACATACACACACACACACACACACAAACACACACCCCTATCAAATCTACATCCTTTGTTTTCCATGGCTGTGCGTCAACCATATCTGCAACTCATTCGTCACTAGTCTGCGGTTCTAAACTACACTTTCATGTGATGCTGTAATTTCAAGCAGATTCAATCTTAAGGAGCCTGAAAGAGCCCTGAATGAGCAATGGCTTTGCCCCTACATGCAAATTCGACATTGTCTGGAAAATTAGCATCATGGAACGGCTGGCCCCTCGCTCATTACCCTGACCACAGCTCTCACTGGCGGCTGGCGTGGTGTCTCGCCGAGGCCACAGAACGCTCATCTAGAAGGTGCACACGAAGTGGCAGGCGCTCCCAGCACACCAGTCCACATTCCAGTTCTCCCCAGCATGGGCTGGAGCCTCACACGCCACACTTGTGTTCTGAGATCCATTAGGAAGTGTGAAATGTTCTGTTTCTCTCACTGCATTTGTGTGTGTGTGTGTGTGTGTGTGTGTGTGTGTGTGTGTGTGTGTGAAAGAGGGAGAGAGAAAGAGACATACAGACAGAGAGTGGAGGAAATGAGGTGTGAGGAAAAGTTAGAGGGGGAGACAAAAAAGAAAGGAATATTCATGGCAGGAAATGAGAGGAAGAAAAGGGGATGATAAAATAAAGAGAGAGAGAGATGAGAGAGAAAGAAAAAGAGAGTGAGGGAGAGAAAGAGAGGGTGAGAGATGAACACTTGGGTATCACAGATCCTTCACTAATCTCACACCCACCATGCTTGGCTAGTCCCCATCCCACTGTCATTCTATTGGTTCCTGCTGCCCTGTCTCCACCCTCCAGACTCTAGTCAGCTATGGCTATCTACAGTGAAAGAAGGTGGAGCTAGGGGCGGTACAAACAGACCATGACCCCTCCCACCAGATGTCTCCAAGCAGAGGGGGTGTGTCAGGAGGGCTGGCGGAAAGTATGCCACAGGAGGCAGCAATACAGCCCGAGACAGATCAGCACACACGCACACACACTCTCATACACACACACGCACACACACACACGTACACACTCACGGACGCACACTCGCACAAGTTCTGTGAGCGCAGTGAATCGGGACAGACGTGCATCTCCACTCTGTGAGAGAGGATCCTGTGGAACGGACTTCCTCTCAGTCAACTCTCACTTTTCACTGGCTTTATGGATGATGGAATTTTAACCATGTGGCAGGTAAGCTTAGCGCTGCCTCAGCGGCAGCAATTAAGCTTTTTTTTTTTTTCAACCACTGCTTACTGAGGGGGAAGTCAAGCGTGACGCTACTGCGTGGCTATTTTAAGTGGCTCATACAAAAACTCTTTCACTGCCATTTTTTTCCTTTGCTGTTTGTCTAAAACTGATGGACTGTGACTATCTGAGGGAGGTGGACACAAGTAAAGGTTGGATCCATGTTGTTGTGATCGGAGAGGTCAAAGACAGAGGGCACATTGAGACAGAAAGAGAGAGAGAGAGAGAGAAAGAGAGAGAAAGAGAAAGAGTTCCCATGGGGAATCAGGGTGAAAGGGAAAGAACAGGGAGCATCTTACCCTCACCATGCTCACCACTGAATTATTTACCAATTACAAGTAAACATTCTCGTCTCTGCCACTGAATCATGGATGAAACGGTGAGCACCAACTGCCACTGTCAAAGGCAAGAGACTGATGCCACTCAGCCACAGAGGGTCATGTGTGTGGGGAACGGGTGCTCGTGTGACGTTACCCTACAGGATGGCTGAGGGGTGGGGGGGGGTCTGACCTGCTGGGAGGGGGTTAGTCATTGGATCAGTGGTGGTGTTGGGTGTATGGGAGCGCAAAGTGGAGTGGATGCCCAGGGAGAAGGGATTGAGTGGGACTGAAGGGCCCCATGGGGAGGTGTGCCGCACTCAGCGCTGTTAGCGTGAGCGTGAGCCTCGGGTTGAGCCGCTCTCGTCGTTCCAGAGACCTTTTTTTGGCTGCTGCTGACCTCGTTTCATTTAGGAGATTCTGATGAGGTTTTTTTTTTTTTTTTTTCGCCCAGCAAGCAGAACAGATTGTTTCAGAGACGGAAAAAAAAGAGAGGTAGAGAAAGAAAAAGAAATGGAGAGGAGTCTAGGGACACACGCAGAAGAGAGAGAGAGATAAGTAGAAAGACAGAAAGACAGAAAAAGTTCTCCTTCAACAATAAAAAAAACATTGGTTATAGTTTCTAAGCTGCCAAGCTCAGCTGCAGGCTCTCTTTGAGTTGTTGACTTGATTGGAGACAGTGATGGCTCCTGGGTGACTGAGGAGCCTTTGCAGTGGGAGGTGTGGGGTGAGAGTGGCTCCAAGACAATCTTCTCCGGTCTCTGCTGTCACCGAGGTGTCACACTCTTGACACAGAGCGCGGTGACGAGAGCAGCCACAGATAGACTCAGATCGCATGGCTTCCCTGTCCTCTTGCGCTCTGCCCAGCGGCCATCCCGTCCCGCCTGTCCCCTGTCCTCCATCTCTCTCACCTCATTAGGACTAGAGGTTAGCAGACAACGTCCAAACTGATAGCAAATACTGTCAATGAATCAAACTACTGCTGAGGGCAGGTCATCAAGAGATGCCCTCAGTCTCTGTGTGTGTGTGTGTGTGTGTGTGTGTGTGTGTTTGTGTGTGATGTGTCTGTGTTTGTGCCTCTGTATTTATGGCTCATTGTCTGGTGAGAAGCAACAAGACTCTCAGTATTGTGCCTGTTTTCCTGTAGTCGACTGTTTGTTGTGTGTCTTGAGTAAGTTTGTCCTATTGTGTGGGAGGAGTCGTTCTTAAAAAAAAAAAGACGAAAATAGAGAGCGTGGAGAACGCAATTGTCATCGAGTTTTCCTTCAGAAAGAATCTTTCAGAACCCCCCCCCAAACACACACACACACACACACACACACACACACATACACACACGCACACCACACACACACGCACACCACACACAAAAAAGGTATTAGCATTCCAATCATTGCGAAGCATTCAAAATATTGTAGGGATATTGCTGCCAGAAGACAACCACATAGCTCTGAGACTCACAGCCATAGCCATGCACGCACTCTTAGTCTATAAAAATGTTTCTTTTTTCCCCTCTAACAGTCTCAAAGAGAGAGACAGAGAGAGAGAGAGAGAGAGAGAGAGAGAGAGCGTGCATGTTAAGTTAATTTCCCAATGCAGTGGAGCCTCATTGTCACTTAAGCCCCTTAAGTTTAATTACAAAATTAAAGTTTAGAGAGTTAATACACACCAAACTCTTCCCTTAATTCCTCTCTGGACATTGTCCAGTGGGAAGAGTGTCAAAACCTCTCCTTCCCCAACACACCCTCTCTCTTTTTCTCTCTCCCTCTTTCTTTCTTTTCTTTGTTTTTCCACACTGATGAGTGCTGCCCTTTGAACGCCTGTCTGTCGGGCTAGGTGGTCACGTTGTGTTTCCACGGCAACCTGCTACAGTAGGCCAGGCACAAAGAATGATCTGTTGAGCGATTTTGGCCACTTTAGAAGTGAAAAGATGCCACAGTGGGGGACATCAAACTGATCATGCACCAGATACCCTTTCACAAACTCTCCCTGACCAGAAGAACTGCTCTGTGTGGGAGTTGAAGAAATGGCTTTGACTTATATATATATATATATATATATATATATATATATATATGCTCTTGCAGTTTACATCTTGCAGATCATTCAGCATTTAAAGTAAGTCAAACTAGTATCAGGAGACCTAAGCAGAATTTAACTTCCACTGCTAGCCTGCATACCTGCCTCTAGAGGGCAGTTTGTGGCTTAAAACATTTGTCCGTGTTGCATATGCATCCTGACACTGTCAAACTATTTGCTGTATGACTTACACACAAGAAAAATCAAAATGGTGGTTAAATGTGACTCAGACTTACAGATTTATGCTGTTTGTCAAGGGGCTTTACATCTTTACATGTGGTTGTGTGAAGGCTGGTTGTATACATGTGCCTAAAATACCCATTGGTAGAAGTAAAGTTAAAACATCAATGGGTGGGTACACTTTGCTGTGTAACCCCATAGAATAGACAAACACACACACACACACACACACACACACACACACACACACACACACACTCACGCACACTAGACTAAATACACCTCTTCCTTCGAGTTTGTCTACAGTAACATGAATTACAGAAAACTTGCATCACAGGTGTTTTTTATGACAATTTGTTTGTCATAAAAGGTAGCGGCTTATATGGGATTACATATATTCTTAAGGGTATCCAACGCTCTATTTAAAGGGTTTTAACAAAATGTCTCCAATCTTTTTGAGGCTGGATTATTTTTTACAGTTCCATTCAAGGGAGTTTAGTTCAGTTTAGGGAATGATCAGGAATTCTGGTAATTACTGATGTGTTCCATGACTTTAATCCAGTGAAAATCCTTCACCAAATATGGTTCCCTACAAACCACAGACCTGTTAGACTTGACCTCACTTGATTACATCAATGAGTGGATTTGGTCTGAATAATGGCTGCCAAACTACAATTCCCATCAGCCATGCCAGAGCTAAATGAACTCAAGTGGATTGAGAGCACTAAATATCTAAATTTAATTACACAATGTCACATTCATATTTCACCACCATGACATTGCTGAGTGACTTACACATAGAGCAGAAACAGTTATTGAACAGTTAGCTTCAGGCAAATATTCTGAACCACCACATGTCCTCTGCCACTTTAATCATAAAGTGTTAATTTCCTTCTTTCTATTCATATAAACAGACATGCATGAGTGTCTTTGTTGCATCATGTTAATGAATTGTAAGCAGCTGATGTGCATTATCAATGCATACTGAAATTGTTAGGAGAATCACATTTCACCAAAACGACATACCAGGTCATTTTACCACCCCAGTCTTTCACCTACTTTCACACCTAGTCTGACCTCAAATTCTGGACTATCCACTTACCATAGGTTTGGGTGACCACATCAACTGGTCCGACCAATAATTTAAGAACGCTTCCACAGGCGAGATGAATCTGCCCCTGCTTCTGTTACAGCAGAACAGTGTTGCCACACCAAAATTACACATGGTGGCTAACAACACACAGTATCAGCCTTCATTTGATTGAATGTGTGACTGCAAACATGACACTCTTTCAAACACCTAAAATAACTCTGCCATAAAGTATACCATGACACCTGACAAACAACTATGCCATCTGGTAACAAATGACTTAATTCTAAGCAACATTCTTCGCTCCACCACCCAGTAACCGTCATCAGAGGAGAGGAGTATATTTACCCACTCTGCTTGACAATGTCAACTTGCATGCCTGTCAGAAAGTTGGACAGCTGTGCAAGACACAGACCAGTGAGGCCATTTTGGAAACTCTCTTTGGTTGTTTGGTTGTTGTCTCGATCAAGCTGTCGCACTGTGGCCAAGTGAGTTTGAAACACTGGTGAGTGCTTTTCAGGAAAACCATCACTTTGACTTTGAGCTTGAGCCATTTCTGTCCAGGACCAGACAGTTAAAATGATCTGACAGATGGTTAACGCTGCTGTCATGAGCTGATTTAAGCTATGGCTACAGGTGTCAAAGTTGATTAAAACTGCTCGGATGTCAGTGCAAAACTGTATGGGATGGTTCACCGCTACGATGTGTGACACTTGTCGGGGCTATTTAGAGTTTGGGTCGGAGTGTGTCAGACAGACAGCTCTCTTTCTCTCTGTGCGCTACTGGGTTTCAGGTCTGGGTATGTCCCTGAGTTTAGGGATGTGTTGGCATCTGTTTCGGGTTACAAGAGGGCATGAAGCACGGCACCAGCTCCTCCGCAGAGCAGTGGGGCCGCAAACACCTCATCACCCTCATCATTCATGGCAGAAATCTATATTGCTTTTTCTCTGTGCTGCAGATCTTGAGTTCTTCATTTTTCTTTGTTCTCTCCTATGGTCTCATTGCATTTGTTAATATCCTTGTGTGTGTGTGTGTGTGTGTGTGCATCCATGTAAGTGTGTTTGATTGCAAATGCTCCAGGAGCTGGGTTAGGGAGAAGCTCTTGGGGCCCTGCATCAGTTTCCAAATAGGCCATTTTGATTGCGCTCCATGTAAGTGGAGTTGACAGTAAGCATTCCTCCAGCATTCTTCCGGTCCCAAACTTCATATTTGCCCATATTGAGGTCAGTGCTAGAGAGGGAGATGCTGCAGACTTTATTTTGGGGGTGGGTGGTGGGATTCGGCAAGGTTTTGGTGGGGGGACAGTTGATCTGCCAGATTAGGGCTAGTCTAATCATCCCCCACTCGCCTCGGCCTCTCATCATTGCCCAATCCCGTTAGCCGTGTCGGCCCCCTCCGCGTGTCTGAGTCACACTTAAAAGCCGTGTCTGATTGGTCACGGGCCCGGTGGAAAGGCGGGATTACCGACGGCCTGCCAAAGAGAGACGGCCTGACGGCCATATAAATGGAGAGGGACTGAGGGAGAGGTGGGTGGGTGGCGAGCCAAATACTGCTCTCTAATGAGGAGGAAATGACATCCTCGAGCGATCATTACAGCAACACTGGGGAATGTGAGGATTTGTACGCCTCCACCCAATCAACACACAATGGCTAGAAGAGATTGCAAAAGAAAATTGCTATCTCCTCAGTTTGTTTGGCAATACCACAGTATATGCCTACAAATATAAATGGACATAAATACAATGCTAACTTTTGGCTAGCAGCAGTTATTCTTTTTTAGAGGATTAAAATAACACAAGGCTCCCCTTGTTCAATCAGCCAAAAGGATAATGTTAATCTCTGCATTGTTTTGCCTGCCTGGATCAGCATAACAAAGACACATCCAAACTCATAGAGAACAATAACCAAAAGGACAAAAGTAATCATTAGATCCAGAACTGACTCATGTCTCCACAAGGTCGTGACCATGGTCATGGGTTCACACATAGGAATGAGATTAAAAAAGAGCAAACTGCCACCGGCCCTAATCCTTACAGATTATTGGGGTCAGTGCTTAGGAGGGGCCCAGTAATACAGTTAGCTGTCAAACATGTGAAATGTCATCATGTAGACTGCCACCCCTATCACTTCTGAGACCTCAGAAAAGAGAGCAGGTGAGAGGTGAAGGACGTATTGTAGGATATAACACATATGGAAGGCGTTAGCAAAATCCCTAAACTGTCTCTCATTATATCTTCCTCTCTGTGTCTCTGTGAGAACAGCTGCCAGTCTGATTCCTGCAGAGGTTATCGGATATGATTTAACTAAGTCAATATGAGCCTAAAACACAGAAAATAACTTCATGCTCCGTTTTTTTTTTTTTTTTTATTAAGCACGCAGCACTTCAACACTCAGCTATTGTAAAGCCATTCAAGATTTGGCGATAGGAGTATTTCCATCACGTGTTATAATCTGCCCACAAATAGGCAACAAACTCTTCCTGCTATATGACTTGGACCATTTTAAACAGCTGCTCTCGACTTTTCCAAGTAAACATTTTCCATCCGTTAAATCTCACAGATCTGAATCTGGCAGTGAAAGCATTTAATCTGCTCTGATGATGTAATTGAATCATGCCTACAGTATGATGCATAAACACTGAACTCTCATCTTCTTGCTTCACTCATGCATTGTTCTTTTCCATTTAATTTTTTTTCCCCTCTCTTGCTCTCTGTTTTTTACCGGCGTGGGTTGGCTAGCTGCGGAGCGAGCGGCTGTACATGCATGCTGATTGCGTTAGATAGGTCAATGCCTTTGACCCACTTTGAGCTCCTCACTCCACAGGATGCCACACTCACTCATGTCAAATGGCAAGATGGGCAATTTCCCTCCATTTTGTAAGAGCGGCTCTCCACTGGTTTTTGTTTTTTTTTTTCTCCCCCACCTCTCTCTCTCTCCCTTTTTCTCTCTTCTGAATTCCCCCTCTCCTGGAATGATGGGCATGTTGTTATATAAGGCACAGTTTCTGTTTTTCTGGGCTGTGTATGACTTTTGCTTGGCGATTCAGTGGCACAGGGACAAATATGGTGATGATCTGTGTTACAGCTTGGAGAGGGAATAGTCAACTTCTGACATGTCAGGATTGTCTGAGTAGTGTGAAAATCTCAGCATTAATTGACATGTCCTGTCCCAGTTGGTGACACTGCCAACTATGGCAGATAAAGCTATGACTTAAAGACCCTCATGCCATTATCTTGCTCTTCAAAACGACTGCTTTTCTGTGTGATGAAGATGACAGACTCAGGCTTGTTAACTTACTCTGACAGAATCCAGAGACATATTTTGAGATTTTGAATGTTTGCAGACCACACTGCACAAAGACTGGAGGATTTTGGGAATGTCTCATTCGCTGGCGCCCTGAGCTAGCACCATAGCCTGCTCTGCTCTTCGTCTTAGTCTTTACAACAGGAGCCATTTTTAGAATAGGAAAAAAAGGAAAAGGACCTTTGAATAATTAAACAGATCAAAGCAGCAATCACAGTAAGAATGCACTAACTCCTCAGTCACTGTTAAATTATACACAAGATCTTTCTCTTTCTTGCTTATATATATATATATATATATGTGTATGTGTGTGTGTGTGTGTGTGTGTGTGTGTATGTGTATGTGTGTGTGCGCGTCTTTCGACATCTGTGGTGTCTGCTGTTAAGTCGCAGGGTGCCTACAGAGTGTGTTTAGCACATATCACATGAAATATCAGCTGAATTGTGTCACTCAAACTTAATATAACAATTATCTATGTTATAAATACAGTTCTCAGTTAGAATGTCATTGTATGGTGATCACTGTTTCCACTGGAAGACCCCTTTTAAACAGAAATTCCATGTGGGGATACATGCGTTTAGTCAGTGAACCTTAAACACCCTCCGACTCTACCCATCAGTCTCCCCTCATAGATCCACTGTCAAGGTTACCCATTCAGCATCCCTAACATCCCAGTCCCCACCCCCTCAGGACAGATAAGTGTGTGTGTGTGTGTGTGTGTGTGCATAAACAGTATATATGTGTGATTCTATTGGTCTCTTGAGTGGGTTCAGTCTCAGTTCAGGCTGTGGGTCCTGGTGAGCTCTTTTGAAAGGTTGCCATGCCCTTGCTCTGTCACTTCTCATTTCCAAGAGATCAAAGCTACAGCAGACATTCATGTTGCTATTGCTTCTTCTGCTCCTCTCACCTGTTTTCAAGGGTTTTGTTTCCATCTGCAGGGAAAATGAACCATCCGTTCTTTTCTGTGTGAACATCTGGAGGATATTAAAAGTTATTAATTGGATGCAGACTGTGCTGGCTGAGGTTAAATCGTTCATCAAAAGAATGTCTTTTGCATTTTTTATTTGGAATCTGAAGTTAATTGTCAACATTGTTAAAAAAAGACTGTTGGAGGAGAGGATGGGGTAGATTGAAGGTAGATTAATCTGGCCAGGTGAGAAGATCTGAGTTTGAGTGGTACTCCTGTAACTATAGCCAAGAGAAGCTGAGAAATAAGGAGACCTCTATTGACTGACTACATCAAATACGCTTCTGGCTCCATCAACTCTGATTAATCTGGCCTGCCTTTGGGAGTGATTCTGACCTCTGTCCCTGGGCAAACACATGCACACAGACACACAGGCAGACTATCTACTTTGGCATGATCACTTTGCAGGTGTTAGTGGTTGAATTATATATTAACTTCAAGCTTTAGGAGCCTTGTGGTTAAAAGCTGAATCAGCTTGTGCAAATACCTCACATTTCCTTTTCTGTCACTTACATAAGTACTTTCACACTTCTAGGCAACTACAAATTCCATCACAAGCTCAATGTCATGCAACCATGTCTAAATAAAATTTAAGACAAATGGTGGGTAAACAAAATTAGATTACATTAATTCATGACCTTTTTTAATCATTCAAGATTATTTTGAAGTCAACTTAACTTGTTCCACCCACATCTTTAATATTTCACTACTACAATCTAGGTCTGAACCTTAGTTAAATATTTGACTGAGGTTTCAGTCTAGATGCCAGTTTGTATTACATGGGGACATGCAAGGGTCCTTCAGTAATGAATAAATGCAAACCAAGGCAATGGCAGAATTGATATGTAGGCCCCTTGGCATCAACCTTCACAGACATTTGAAAAAAAAAAATGTCTGAAATGGTCATGATCACCTGAACAATATTTGACATTATAATATCAAGTCTTCTGGGCATGGATTGGCATTGTTAGAGACTTTCTTTTCCCTTTCATGTAGCATCATGACTGGACATTTCAGATCAACAGGACAGAGAGGTGTGCTGGTATATGGAATTAAAGAAGGAGGGAGAGGCAAAGAACTTTCTTTGAAGTTTCCTCCACCAAGTGGAGACGTCAATTTAAAACATACAAAAGTATGCAGCTCAGTTTTAAAGAGACCTGTTCAGTTGCTGTACTTCTCTTATTTCAATGGTGGTTATTGTTAGTAACAGCTGATTCCATTGTTACTGACAAGATCAACATGAATTTGTTTTACCAATGTCTAGTTTCTTCTTTCTACACTAAGGATATACTGTAATGATTTTCTCCAGCAAAGTGTAGTAGAGACACAAATTAATTTAATTAGTTTTGTTCAGGCATTGGTATTCTCCTTGCATTGAACTTTTTGAGCATTTTCAGCAGTGTTCCTGTGATTCTGTCCCCTTTGGAAGTGGACAAAGGGGTTACAGGTACAGATGGTATCATACATACCCACCACAGGCTACTACAGATCTGTTTCAATACCTTATATCAAACAATATTGTAAGAGAACAAATGCCATACAGAAATGCGCTCACTCACATTCAGTGGCAGCCACTCCCCCACTTCCTCACCTCTCTCAATGTGTTGTGTCTGACAGTGTGAGTGTGACATGTCCAGTGACTGTGTTGAGGGTGAAAAAGCTACAAACACACACAGGCAGGCGTGCAACCCCCCCAACCCCCACTACTGACTCCTGACAGAGCATGCAGGCATAGCCACTGTGTCGGAATAGAGGAAGCTGACTTTCCTGGAATTGTCGGGAGCGAGAGCTTTCCTGTTGTGCCGTAAAAAAAAAAAGTAAGAAAAAAAAATAGAGCCAGAGCACAGAGTTTATCAGACAGGCAGCCCGGCTGGCAGGATAGTCGCAGGGGCACTCAGCGAATTATGCGGACACAGTCATGCCGCCTCTTAAGTCGTCTTAGACCTGCTTGAGCTGTGACGAGCTCGGGATCACCGGGCTGTCGGGCATTGAGGGGATTTGGCTAGTTAGCCCGCGTCGTCTGCCAGAGGCATGGCTCCACAAAGTGCAACGGGGCGAAATCCATCGGTGGGTTGTGACTTGCGTTTTACTGCGTGAGTGAGACTGTGCGTGAGAGACAGTGTCTTTATGAGTGAATGAGAGAGTGAGAAAGAGAGTGAAAGAGAGAGAGAGAAAGAGAGAGTGGTGGGTGTCTCTTGTGTGCTAGGAGATAAGTGATTCATATTGGTTTGTATGCAGCTTCAGTACATTCATTCATGCTCACTGTGTGCTGGAATGCATTAGATCACAATCTAGTAGAACGAAAGGAAAGAGAGGTCTAGACAGTATATGTGTATGTGTGTGTGTGTGTGTGTGAAAGAGAGAGAGAGAAAAAGAGAGAGAGATTTTTGTGAGGACTTTTCTGCTTGAGGTGATCATTTGCTACTGTGCAGACCATACTGAAGAGATATTAATGTGTTTGCATGTTTTCACTCATAGAAAAAAGCTTGGTTTTAATATAGGCATATGTTCAAAGCACATACCTTTTGACAGTAACAGGTTGTAGTCTGCTGTTAAAGCTTTAGGGTTTTCTTGAACTAGTATATAAAGTGTCTTAATAATGATAATACCTTCTGTGAAAATGCATCAGTTGCTAGAGATGCATTACTATATTTTCAGTAATGTTTGTTATCATATTTGTATGTAATGTTAAAGAGTAACCACGTCATAACTGGAAATAAGTTGATACCAATCATGTCTACCATAGTTGGGTTTCCCCAAACTGTTGCTGGGTTCCTTTTTAAAACATCCTCAGTAACATTTAGCTTTAGCAGTTGAGTCAAAGTCGCTCAGTGTTTTTGTTATTGTTACAGTTCCAAAAACATGTTTTTGCCACTCAGTGCAATTGTGTTCTCCCTAAAGGCATGTTGGTATTGCCGGGCTGACTCAGAGATGGGAATCCGGCTTTAAGGCCAGTGAGTCCAAGTGTTTGGGAAGTGGGTCAGTGAGGGAATGTGTCCCCGCGGTAGCAAAACATCACAAAGGCTCAGGCAGCAGCCTGCCACAGGGATGACTACTCAGCCCGCCTGACTCATACAGTTATGTTAGAAATGCCATAGTGTGTGAAACAGGATGGGAAAACAGTCACAAATGCTACATTCTAAATCATTCTAAATACTTTTGCCTGTTGGGTTTCACATCTTCATCTATTGTCATTTTCTGAAAAAATGTAGAAGGAGGTCATGTGCACAATATATGTAATTAACAGGTTATTAGAGAGTTATAATGATGAAGTGAGGCATGCTAACATGCTAATAATACAAACAGTGATGTGTTTATAGTTTAAGACAGGAGACAGGAGTTGCTGAGTAAAGATAGGCAACTCTGAAAACTCCTAATGTAAAAGTAACAGTAGTTCTATCATGGTTCCTCACAGTGTTACTGTTACAGGGAGTAGAGAAAAGTTTCAACAGTGAAAAAAACAAAGCTTTGTAAATGCTATGACAAATTAAAATGCTGCCCATAAACTCATAAACATTTGTTTCTATCAAGATGCTAAGTGCACCTTCTTGTTTTGTTTTCATTCAACCCTAAGTGCTTTCTTTGGAGTTCTGTCAAAGTGGTCAATCTATTGAAAGCATGTTGTTTCGTGACCCCATTTTGCAGCAGCAATGTTTCTTCACACTGTGCATTTGTCAGCTCGAGCCATTTGCTCCAAAGCCCACGCACCAAATGTTGACAGCCCCGCTGTCTCTCTTTTCTGTCACTAATTATGGTCTACAGTTTCTTTCTGGGTATGTTTAACCACAATAGACTCCTCTACACCCCCCTACCCCCATCCTTCTTGTGTCCGTCTCCTGCAGATAGCTTTGCGGCTTCCCTGGATTTCGCTGACGACATTGCCGCTTGGCTCCGCCTGACAGGATGGACGCTCTGGAGTCGGAGCTGACCTGCCCAATCTGCCTGGAGCTCTTTGAGGACCCGCTGCTTCTGCCCTGTGCCCACAGCTTGTGTTTTGGTTGCGCCCACCGCATCCTGGTCTCGCACTGTGCCTCCAACGAACCCGTGCAGTCCATCGGCGCCTTCCAGTGCCCCACGTGTCGCTATGTCATCTCTCTGAGCCCGCAGCGCGGCCTGGACGGACTCAAACGCAACGTCACTCTCCAGAATATCATTGACCGCGTGCAGCGGGCCTCCTCATCCACCTCGTCCCACGCCCTGCTGCTTCCGCCGAGCGGGCCCAGCTCACCGGCTGAGGACGGGCGTCCGCCGCTGCTGCCGCCCCCTGCCGCCATGACCACCACACCGCTCCCCGAGCCCGTGCAATGCCAGTTCTGCGAGCAGGACCCACCGCAGGATGCCGTCAAGACGTGCGTCACCTGCGAGGTGTCATACTGCGACGAGTGCCTGCGTGCCACGCACCCCAATAAGAAGCCCTTCACTGGCCACAGGCTCATCGAGCCCCTCCCGGACTCACACCTGCGCGGCCTGCAGTGTCTCGAGCATGACGATGAGAAGGTGAACATGTACTGTCTCACCGACGAGCAGCTCATCTGCTCCCTGTGCAAGTTGGTGGGCCGGCACCGCGACCACCAGGTGGCAGCGCTGAGCGATCGCTACGAGAAGCTCAAGGTTGGCACTGATATTTTGTTTTGGCGCTTTGGCTTATTTCTGCTATTCACTGATGACACAAATTCACAAAACAGTTATATTACAGTTACTAATGGAATTTACAGCAGTAGAGAACAACAGATTTACTACAAAAAAATAATGCTATAGCTGCTTTGAGGTATTTGTTCAGTCTTGTGTTTCTTGAAGAGAGAGGACAAATGAGGTTAGCACAGGCACTGTGCTCTTTATACTTTTTACGCTTTCCTGTATTGTACATAAAGTGGATAGAGTATCAAGTCTGTGTGTTTTTAAGATGGAATATGATCTCAAAAGCTCAACTACGGTCATCATCAGGCGTACCTTCATGCGTCTAATTATATTTCAGGCTCTTCCATGTTCTACGAGTGTATGGAGCAGGGCCAATTGAACTGCATCCAGTGGAGAATATAAGTAACCTCATAAATAGACTTCTTTTGTTTTAATATACTAAGGATATGAGTTACTCAGCACAGCATTTACTGCATGCAAGAAGCCATCCTTCACAGCTAACTCCTTCACATCTCTGGGAGCCAGAGGGCTCTTGTGCAGGGTACCCTGACTGACAGTGAAGTGAATTCACATAAATATTGCATGGAGTTTTTTAAAAAGTAAAAAGGCACTGAGCCCTGCACTCGATCAGCATGGAGCAAGCTATGTGCTGAGAGCTCCTGTGCGCAGAGGCTCATTAACACGATCTTGGGAGTGGATCGGGCTTCTAACAGGCTGCAGGTTAAGAAGTACTAATTGTGCCAGCGCTGCAGTGGGCCGGGCTAATTGACAAACGCGGAAGCCCACTGGGAAATGGCCTTGCTCTCACCCCCGTCTGGTCCGGCTCCTAGATGGGTCAGAGCAGAGGTGTCCGAAACCTCCCCTCCCCGCTCAGCACCACCTCTCACCCACGCCAAACCCCCTGTGAGTCAGTCAGCAGCGATGGATTTAAGCAGCTGTGCTCCTGTGTCGCTTCAGCACGCCTTGTGAAGCAACAATTATCGCCTCCCACTTAGCCGTGTTATTAAACACGAGCTGGGAAGCCGGCGTGTCGTGAGGGCGACAGGGAGTGATGTGAGCTGACAGGGTTAAATCAGCTGGAATGATTTCGGAAGACCGGGAAGTGGGACAGAGAGGGCTGGATTTTTTTTGGACTTGCCTCTCTTAATTCTCCCTCTTTGAAAAGCACTCATTCTTACATGGCAACCCTTGAAAAGGTTAACTGTTAGAGCAGCAGGCGTTTCATGATGAAGACATATGGAACATACCGATGGTGCACGGTCATATTTACCATTTTCCGTCCCCAGTGG
>PYXC01002125.1:22500-28324 GCA_015244755.2 Tenualosa ilisha | reverse complement strand
TGAGAACCAAATCATATGAGATGTCTGTGGTGTATGGGTGTTTTTTTCTATGTGCAATATTATAACTTGATGATGTATTAAAAGCTGATTTGACATGTGATTTTACCCAAGTTTATGTAGTGTCTTTGATTTATGCATGTATGTATGTACTGTGTGTATGTATGTACTGTGTGTATGTATGTACTGTGTGTATGTATGTATGTACTGTGTGTATGTATGTATGTACTGTGTGTATTTATGTATTCCTTCTGAACTGGAAGGTTGTCATTTAGTTTTGATGTACAAAATGTACAATATTCTATCTGTTCTATTCTCTTGTATTTTCTATTTTTTTTTTTCTTTCGTGAGACAGCACTTGGAAAAAAAAGCTTTGAAACAACACGAAGCAAAACAAACGTCCACAGTGTGTCTCAGCACATGCAGCTGCACACGGCCCCGGCGTCCTCGACTCGACTCGACTCAGCTCTGGGCTCTCAGCTGGGCATTCTGCTGACTGACTGGAGTGATGTCACTGTCTGTAGCCCTGGAGACAGGAGCGTCTGTCTCCCGCATCTGAGGGGAGCTCGTCTCCACGGACACAGAGCGTGGCAGGGCCAGTGGAGTATAAAATAGATCCAGTGATGTCGCCACTGAGTGATGGAGTGCTACAAACTGAATTCCTCTGTGTGTGTGTGTTTCTGTGATGTGGGTGTTGTGTGTGTCAGAGTGTGTGAGAGAGTGTGCACATGCTTGTGTGTGTATGTGTGAGTGTGAATGAGTGTGCGTATGTGTGTGAATATATATGTGTGTGTGTTGTGTGTGTGAGAAAGTGTGCGTATGTCTGTATGTGTTCATTTGTGTGTGTGTTTTGTGTGTGTGTGGGTATGTGTGTGTGTGCGCTTGAAGGAGAGGGTGGACAGACAGATTATCAAAGGAGACCTGCAGGATGTATGTTATTTTTAGGACTGTTTGGAGATAAGGATCTGATCTGAGATCAGTCAAAGCACGCTCATAAACAGCCTGACCTGAGCGCAAAAGCGAGAGAGCTTCTCTCTGGGTGCGTCACACTCAAGGTCAGTCAGAGGTCGTAACTCTCCGGTCGCTGTAAGACATTGTTCACAGCTCAGCACACTCTGAATGCGCCTCTCTTTCAATGGGACTACCCTGGCCAGATGCCCCTCCATTATGCAGGTGTGTGTGTGTGTTTGTGTGTGTATGTGTGTGTGTATGTGTATTTGGGTGGGGGGGTTGTCCCTTATGAATCTTTGACACTGCAACAGTGCAATTTATAGGAGTGTGTGGTTTTATCAGGTAAGGCCCTGTGTTTTATATAGCGGCACGTATGCGCTCTGGTCTTCCTCACAAAGCACAGATATTAATGTGTAAACTGTGTAGTCTTCATTGTTGTGGTTTATGCCCCTCTCTCTCTCTCTCTCTCTCTCTCACACACACACACACACACACACTCACACACATGTGGTCCAGCTTCCTAACTCTCCTTTAGCACAGGAGCTTAAAAAACCTCCTCAGTGGTATAACACTGCATGCAATTGTATGTGACTGCACTGTGTGTGAGAGAGTGTGTGTGCGTCTGTCTGTGTGTGTGTGTGTGTGTTCCTGACTGTGTGTATGAATATGATTGTGTTTTTGTGTGTGTTATTGTGTGTGTGGGCATGCAAGTGACCAAGTGTGTGTCTGTGTCTGTGTGTGGTGTGTGTGTGTGTTTATGTTTTTGCTCATTTGAGCCCCTTCTCCTGTATCCCACTAAGGGCCATCTCTGTGCTGCTGTCTGTGGACGTCCACAGGAATAATGGCAGGAGTCTCAGGAAACTGATAAGCATCAAGTAGGTGCTTTAGAGGTGGGGGGCTCATGTAAACACCAGGCCTGATGAGAGGCTTCTTCTGCTCTGGGGCTTAATGTGTGTGTGTGCGTGTGTGTGTGTGTGTGTGTGTGTGTGTGTGTGTGTGTTGGGGGGATGCCCTGGCCTCTAGACCTCCGGCAGTCATAAAGAACTCATGTGGGAATCCAACTAGACCAGAAGCCATGCTTTGATTTCTGCTTGGTGTGTGTGCGTGCACGCGCGCACACACTTGTGGTGTGTGTAGGGGTGAAGAACAACAGTGTGCACTGCCTCTCCCCTACCACTCCCAGAGTGTGCTGTGTGAGTGTGTATGTGTGTGTGAGTGTGTTGCATATGGAGATGGATGGTGCGAGAGAAAGAGAGTCGGATGGAGAGACAGAGAGAGTGAGAAAAAGAGAGAGGAGATAGGGAGGAGTGAATGTGGTAGAGATGTATAGTTTGTGTGTGTGTGTGTGTGCTCGCAATAGAGATTTATAGTGTGGTGGAAAGTGTGTGTGTGGTATGTGTGTGTGTGTGTGTGTGTGTGTGAGGGTTGTATGGTGTGTATGTGTGTGTGCGGTGTGGGAATTGTACGGCTCTTTTCTGTGATTTGCAGCATCTGTGTCAATATTGTTATGGCATTTCTATTGGTCCTGCTTGAGAAGGGAGAAGAGAAGGCAGCTCCCTGGTGCAAGACTACACAGGAGAGTGCGGTTCAGGTGCAGCTCTGTGTTTGCACGAATCTGTTTGTTTCTCTTGGTGTGTGTGTGCAGGTGTGTGTGTGTGTGTGTTTATTTTTATCCTCCAATATATGTGTTCAGGTGTGTAATTGTAGTGTGTGTGTGTGTGTTTTTATAAGATGCCAACTCTCTAGTTGGTCTGTGTTGTGTAATCGCTTGGATGCTTAATGTCATGCAGTCTCACAGTGGCTAATTGCTTTTGTTACCAGTGGTGTGACTCTTCAGGGGACTGTGGGAATGTAACAACATATTCCTGGGCATTTTTGGGATGTTGAGAGATTGAGGTCGACTCTTAGCTGGACCAAGTGTCTGGTGGCTTCCATAACTAAAACGTGGCGACATAAAATTAATTTAAAGCAATATAGAAATGTGATAAATCACACTACCACTCTTCTTTTTATTACTGATGGAAATAACATTCCCCTGTCTAAAACCAACGTCTAATCAAAACATTCATATAGTTGCTGTTTACATGACTGAAATGAATGATGTCTTAAGAATTCACTGAATGGTTGCGTAAGTAACATCTGGGTGCGATTCAGGGCTCCTTAAGAAATGAAGTGAAATTGAAGTTGGGGCTGAAATCTGAGGAACCTTCCTACGCTCTGGTCGCGCGCGGCACATCCCTTCCGCCCCAACTTTCCCCCCGGTCTGGAAGGAACCATTCCGCTCCTCCCGTGCCTAGCTGGCTCACAGTGCGAGGGGAAACTCATTCCTTCCCGCACCACCCCTCCTCCTCGCGCTCTTGTGCAGACTCCCCGCTCGCGGCGCAGCTGAGCGCGCGGCACTGCGGGACCCCAGCGCCGAGCCTCGCGCAGGTACGTCCTCTATCCTGTTGTATTGCTATGTCGCCTTGTGGGTTGCTGTGAGAGGTGATGTGTTTCGGACAGCGGTGTTCGCGGGGCCTTTCCGCTGGATTTTTAGAGAACAGCTGCATGTCGGCCGTTTTATGCAGCACGGGGCGATAAGCTGGACTCACGCGAGCAAGCAGCGCTGACGGATCTGACTCAAAATAACGGTGCCTGAACTTGAGCCACAGGGAAAGGTGATATTTAAATATTCTTCTGGGTTAGCCACAATGCGTAACGTAATATAGCCCATTCTGAAAACATACGGCTTTGCTAACATGATAATAATGCCCCGACAAATGTACATGAAGATCAGCGCAGGCAACTCCGTTGCTGCCCGAACGATCGGAGAGTAGGATAGCCTACTGTAATTTTAACTTCTTCAACGAGTCGTTGCAATCAAGTCGAGCTTGCTGGAATCTTAGGTGCTAGCAAGCTGCATGTATGAGACTGGTCGCAGTCCAGCTGTGTTTAAATATTTTTTTCTGTTTGAGCTTGGTAAGGACATTTGCTTTTAGAAGTTGGAGAAGAGTAACGGTGATGCAAAATCCATCAACTTTATTTATGGTGGTTGAGCATAAGATTGAAATGCAATTCTACAGGTAGCTGGCGATATAGGCCACTGTAACGTTTGTTTTCGTAGATCTAGGGATCAAGTTGGAGTGTGTTTTTAAGTACGACGATTTGAAGAGAAATGTAAGGAATGGCATGAAATAGGTCTGCTTAGGGATCTGTGCGCTGTCACGATTCGCTCCGTTATCAGTTTTGGCAGCAACTTGTCAAAATAGTCACCTGACATTACCAACAATGTGGGACAGACCTCTATGTTTAATTCAAATTCCCCTGACGCATTTTCCTAAATCAGGCGTGTTCCTCCTCCGAGGTACTTTCCCCCAGTAGCCAATGGCCAACAGGTAAACAGCAGAATAGCTCCAGATGTCGGTTTTAATTAGGCCTACCGTCTGGGCGGCACGAAATCAGGGCAAACGGAGCACTTAGGTGCGGCTGTACTCACGCAGGGAGCCAGCCCACGGCAGACCTTTCGTTCTCCTGTTAGAATTTACGCAGAGGTGCGAGGTCAACCGGCCGGATGGCCTCACCACTCCCACGGGCCGGCATGTTAACTAAATCAATACTCCGCCAGAAGTTCAATGACATCCGGTAGTGTCTCACGGGCTTGCAGAGATTGCGGGAATAGGCCCCTCAAATCTCCATTCTCGGGTTTCACTTGGATAGAAAAAAACGTGTAATACCACCATATACCAAAGCACCCTTTAGGCCAAGCATGTAGACACACACACACACACTATACACACACTGCCAAATAGTGTAATAATCTACAGTGCATCACATGATTTTGTTAACTGTCGACGGACGTACTCGCACACACTCACACACGCACACGCGCACCACCTGTGTTTTACCAGATGCTCATTTGAAACAGCATGCAGCTGCACCAGAGTGAGATGGGTCTGAGTGACAGATGGAGGGAGAATCAGGGAAGGGGTTGGAAGGATGGCGTGAGAGCGAGAGAGAGAGGGAGTGGGAACACAACAAGTGCAGCGGTGGGGAAGAAAGTGTTTGGAGGGGAAACATGCGGAAGCCCAAAGGGATCTCACTTAAAAGAGACGGGCTCTCAGATGGCGGCTGAGAGAAAGGGGATGAGTGTAGATGAGGTAGCACCAGCAAAGAGGTGTGAAGGTCAAGCGGAGGTCAAGTGTATTACTGGCCACAGAAAGACCACACACACACACACACACACACACTCGTAGTGGTAATAATAAAAACCAGTCAGGGACCAGCAATAAAGCCAGTCTTTGTACAAGTCATTCCACTTTGGACTGAAGCATTTTCTCACAGTAGCCGATCTCACAAGTTCTGTGATGCAGTTTGGGTGTTACTGCATAATTGTGTGTTTCATGATGAGTTACTGTGGAACATCTGTATGAGAGCATTTGTTTTCATAATAGTTCATAAAAAAAGATCATTGTTTTTCTTCACTCTACGGTAAGATGACCAGACGTCTGAGATGGAAATTGGGGATATTTCCCTGATTTTTTCCATGGAACCGGGGACATTCCTATATTCAATATCATTCAAATAATTTAGGCTTCAAAACTGAAAATACCAAGTGGGTTTTATTTTATTTTGTCTGGGATACATCACCCCAAAATGGGGACTGTCTCCAGAAATCTGGGACGTTTGGTCACCCTACTGACAGAACTTTTGTTACAAATAACTTTTATTACAAATACATCAGTCAGTGGTGCTGAGGGAAGTTGTTCCGGCACTTTCTCCCGTTGATATTGGACACTAAATATCTATGTGGAGAATTGTGGTCATCAGTGGGTAGCTTAATTGCAGTCATCCAATCAGAACTTGAGGAACTAGTCATGTGATTGTCCAGCAACATTGC
>PYXC01002125.1:5000-17500 GCA_015244755.2 Tenualosa ilisha | reverse complement strand
ACAGCCGTGTGCAACATTGAGCTTGGCAGAGTGCAGTCGATTTGAGAGTGCTGTCTGTGTGTGTGTGTATCTGTGTGTGTCTGTCTGTGTGTGTGTCTGTGTGTGTGTTTGTTAAAGTGTGAGAGTCTGTGAGACAGTGTTAGAGTTGCAGGGTGTGTGTATGTGAAAGTGAGGGTGAGCAAGTGCTTTAGGAAGAACAGTCAATGTCTGTCTGAGATGGAAAGAGAGAGAGAGAGAGGAGGATAAGAGAGAGAGAGAGAGAGGATGGAGGAGAAGAGAACTGTGAGCAGGTGCTCCTGCCAGGCACAGGTGTGTGTTCTAAGTTAAGCCAGGAAAAAGCATTCTCCACAGGTCTCCTCCGAGTTCTTCAACAACGCCCTGTCCTCCGTCTGTACAGCATGACCTGATTGCCTGCTAGAACCGTGTCCTTCATCCAGGATTGCTGCAGCCACTATGTTCTGGTCTGAGTTAGTCGCACGCTAACAAGCACTTCGCTGAGTAGCCTTGTTGCAGAAGTAACAGAATAGCAATACTACTACTACTACTACTACTACTACTAACTACTACTACTACTACTACGGCCTTTCACATTGCAAGCAACTAGTTGCCTCCTGCTCAGAACTTCTCTTATTTGTAAGAATGACTGGTAACCCTCAGATGCCTGCAGCAGGCGCTGATTGCTGTGCACCAGTTTGAGCTGTCACTGTGTACAGACAGTGAAATGCAAGACAAGGACCACAGCTTTGTTCCGCTGCTTTGCCTCAGGATCCACTTATGGTTGAATGCATGGGCTTAGCAAGAGTTGCCGTGATCTGCTAAATGAAAGGGTTTCACTGACGCACCAGTGAAGATCAGGCCATATCAATGAAATGCAGTCAACATCTAACCAGAAGTGTAATGTTATGTTAGTGAGTGCTAGTAAGTGCTGTGGTACAACTGCTACTACAGCTGTCGTTCACGCAAACGATTTGTTTTAGCCTCCTGCTTAGAGCATCTCTCTGGTAAGAACTTAACTTGTAGGCCTCCTGAAAGGCTTGCAGCTGTTGTTGATTGCTGTGTGCCAACACAGGTATAAGTACCACAGCATATATCCATATCAGGTAAATTGCAGGATTTCAAAGCTCAGATCACATCCTGTGTGTGTGTCCCAGGGCAAGAGCTGTACCTTTGCATATGCAGTTTTAATTACAGGCTTACAGCTTACCTTATTTGACATCATCAACCCACCACTGACACGCAGTAGGTTTCAGTCAGCCATTTTACGTGGGCTCAGGGCAAGGGGAGAATATCTTGTTTTGAGACAAACGGGCATCACTGGGTATTGATTTTGTCACAGGTGTGTTTTCAGCGCAGTGATTTGTCCTGTCAGCCTGTCAGGTGGACAGTGTGTGTGTGTATGACTGGAAATCATTTTCCACAACTTGCTGGAGTGTGTGTGTGTGTGTGTGTGTGTGTGTGTGTGTGCCGCATGTGTGAGTGTGTGTGTGCATTTCTGTGTGTGTGTTGATGCGTGTGTTACACACAGGCAGGGGATCAAGCCCCGTGCTAGCCTAGCCGCACGCCTGTCTTGATCAGCTCAGGTTTGACTGATGCAGTCTGTCACTGTCATCCCTCACCAACTCAGACCGGCTTGACGGATCCTAATTACCCAGGAGCCTGCTGGGCAGCCAGGGCAACAGCCCGCGGTGGTGTTGGCCGTGGGGGCAGTTGCGTTCTGTTACCCCCCTCTCAGGCTCTGTTGTGACATCTCTCACCTGTGGCACCCCGTATACCTGCATAGATCACCTGAGAAGCTCAACACCTCAGCCAAACTGTCTGAGCTTATCACCACACCTCACCTCACCTCATACCTCTGTGACTGCAAAGTGCAAAACCACAAAGTCTGTAAGTGTAGTTGTAGCAACGAAGAATCTGTTTGTGGATTTAAGGAAACACCACGCAGGGCTTCCCCTCTTGGTTCTTTTTCTATGTACAAGGTGCACGAGTGCCGACGTGGTGTCTGTCGAGTTGGATAAGAAGCAAAATGCAGAGGCCAAATTTCGCTGAGGGATCACGAGAGTCACGAGAGCGGAGAGTGTTTTGTAATGGGACACAATAGTACATGTGATAGCATGTGTTTCTGATGCAAACGCACTGGTGACGTGTGCGTGAGCTTGCATTCACAGCTGTCATGTTGTCATGACTATAAATTATAAGTCTGTTTATAAGTCATTATTATATGATTATGTATAATTATTATAAGTCAGTATTATAAGGCTGTTTTGACCTGTCGTTTATCAAAATGAGTTTGAACTTTGAAGCCATTATTTGATTATTTTATTGTGAGTATCCCATGGAAAAACATGTGCAGGCCACCACAGTGTCCCTCACACACTACACACCATTAGTGTAGACCAGACAGGACACAGTGTCCTTGCTGTTTGCCTTTGCACTGTGCTTGTCATTTCAATCAGACCCTCTGAGGTTGTAGTGTTCAGTCGTCAGCGCTGAGGAACGACGCTGTTATAAACCCTCTTGTTGTGGGTCAGTGAAAGAATTCCGTTGGCAATCAGCTCAGCTGTGAAACCATTCCAAAGCCTTAAGAACATTTAGCACCGTTCTGTGGTTCTCTGAAGGAGCTGGACCTGTTGTTTGTCTTTGGTCTGTCTGTGTCTGCCGTCGTCTGCTTGCACTTTTACGTTTGATTATTATTTCGGCCGTTTGTTATTTTGACCCTTGGCTCAAAATTGTGTTTTTGTTTGTGTGTTTGTTTGATTTATTTTGCGAGAAAATTGCCTTTAAATCAGGTAAACTGAATGCTACTGCAATAGTCTAGACAGTCTGGATTAGTCTACACGTCTCATCTGTTTAGCCTTAATTTTCAGACTTCATCTCACGTCCACACACACACATACACGCACACACACACGCACACACACATGCCACACACACACACACACACACTCAGTGTCTCACTAGTAAAATATCCTCCATTGTCTTCAATTGTGTTTTTGTCTTGTCTTTTTCGTCTTTGTTTTTCTTTGTAAATGTGGTCATGTGCTTGTGTTGGAAAATGGTATGTGTGTGTGTGTGTGTGTGTCCCGTGTGAGGAACATTGAAGATGACGTCAAGGAATTTCTCCATGTGTTTGAAGCCAAGGGAGGGGTGGGTGGATTTGGTTTGCAAGACGGTGAGGTTGGCACTTTACAATGAAGACCAATGTAACAATGTGTCTTGCCAGACAGACAGACAACCTAGTAGGCATTGGTGTCTTAAGGGAGGGAGTTGTCAGGCAGGACTTTGTGCTGAGGCAGTATTTCTTATGGGGCCTGAAGTCTTTCACACCACACACACACACACACAGACACTAATACACACAGTGTGTGTGTGCATGTGTTTAGATATTTGAACTTAGTAATGCAGTAGAAATAGCAAAGGCTCAGTCACATGGCACGCATGTGTGTGTGTGTGTGTGTGTGTGTTGAGGTGTGCACACACACTTAACTGTATGTGTGTGTGTGTGGTGTTCAAGTGTGTGCGCCTGTTACACATTACGGCTGCGGTCTGAAACGTGTTACGCCATCTCAAAGGAAAACAACAGACACACACACACACACACACACACACACACACACAAACACACGTACACAGACGATTTCCTGCCAGTGCGGCCTTTTAGTTATTAGAGAGTGTAAACTTTCCTAGGCTAGTGGGCTGATATCATTCTAGACTCCATTGTTCCGAAGCCCACTTTTCAGGACAGGAAAAACGCTGCCTGTTGCCATGGGCACTTTGAAACAAAACAGAGGGATGGGAGGATAGCTGATAAATTACTCACTCGAGCAGCACAGCAAACACACACACACACACACACACACACACACACACACACACACACACACACACAGAGGCAGGCACAGACTGAATGGCTTGATTATGCATATATACAGCTTACTTGCATGCACTCATATACATATTAAAAGAAACTTTTCTCTCTCATACACACACGCATACACACACACACACACACACACACACACAGCTTGTCATGGCCATGTTAAGAATATGGCATGCACACACTCTCACACAAGCACATGCTCTCACACAAATTCAAATCCTGTCCCGCAAACACAGGACCAACAAACAACTCTCTCATTCACACACGCACACAAATGCGCGAAGGCGCACACACACACACACACAGTAATCCCGTTGGATAAGAGGTTGTGGATCAGATCAGCTCAGTTGCACTGGCTTATGCTGTGTGTAGTAAGGAGACTAACCTTTTCTGACCAAGAGACACGGCCACGTGTGTGAGTCTAACTTTGTGTGGTGTGTGTGTGTGTGTGTGGTGTGTGTGTGTGTGTGTGTGTGTGTAAGAATATTAGCATCTAGCCCTTGACCTTGAGGATGCTGTGTCATTTGAACTGCTGGATTATTTGAATTACTGTGCGTGTGTGTGTGTGTGTGTGTGTTTGTGTGTGTGTTATAGGGTGGGGGGATGTTATTATTTCTGCTGGACATGTTTGTTTTGATGCTCACAGATGTCTTCCGCTGTGGTCACTGGAGTGTGTCCCTGTCCACCCCCCTTTTCCATCTTTCCTTGAGTCTCTCTGCATCTCTTTCATAATCTCTCTCTCCCCCTCTCTCTCCCCCTCTCTCTCCTCATCTTTCCCTTCATCTTCCCACTCCACTCGACGTCCGCCCAACCACCCCTCCTCTCTCTCTCTCACACACACACACACACACACACACACACACACACATTTTCTTGTCTCTCTCGTTCTCCTTCCTTCACTGTCTTTTTTCTCTCTACCTCTCTCTCCATTCACTGTCACACACCTAGACAGACAAAACACACACACAGACACACACTCTCAGGCTTATGGGTGACTTGAGGTCCAGTGCCAGTGGCCCCGGTGGCTGTGAGTCAGCAGGCAGTCAACCTGCCGGATTATGGGGGTATGAGTCAGCAGGGCGTCCCTCATGCACACACACACACACACACACACACACACACACACACACACACACACACACACACATGCACACACACATGCACACACACGCACACACACACACTCATACACACTCTCTCACACACACACACTGTCCGGGGAGTGGGAGGGAAACACACAGACGTGCGCACACACACACACACACACACACAGATGCACATGCACATACACAGATAGACAGAAAGAGAAAGAGATACACACAGAAATGTGAAGATAGACACAGATGCAATTCATACGCACACACACACACACACCACATATATGTACACACACACACACACACAGATACATATACAGACACAGAGAGACTGTCAGACAGACAGACAGACACACACACACACACACATGCACACACCTACCAAGAGAGGTTGGCTGATAAGACACAGACCTGAAAACTCTCTTTCACTCTCTCTCTCTCTCTCACTCTCTCTCTCTCTCACACACACACACAGATTGAGAAAGACTTACATAGAGAGGAACAAAGAGAGACAGACAGAAAGAGCAAGACAGAAGAGAAAGAGACAGAATGAAGCGGGAGAGTGGAAGGATAATGTTTATATTCTGCTGGCTCTGAGCTTCATTACTGTCATTGGCAGTACCATTGACCAAGCAAATATTGAGTTGCCATCGATCAAACGAAGATGCGAGGAGAGGAAGCCGGCACGACATTTATGTTTTATACTCCAAGGTTCCCTCCATTCATTGGCAATCCGCTCAATAAAAGACCACTGAGCTGAATTGAATTAAGAGAGACTAGGAGACAGAGAAAGAGGATGAGAGACACAAAAATAGATGTCTCTTCTGTCCCCCATGCAGACTCCGTCAGACGAGCCGCTAGCAGCTTAAGGGTTTGACAAAGGGGTTTCAATAGCCCGTCACGTCCTGCGTGGATTCATGCTGCCTCTCGTTTGCCTGAGGGCAACATTAGCATTAACTACGCTGTAACTAAATGTGGAGATTAGGCTAGGAAAGACAACTCAGACTCAGACTTGTGTGTGTGTGTGTGTGTGTGTGTTTGAACAAACCTTGTCAATTGATAATGACCAGGAACTGCACCAAATGAGAAACTTTTTTGACCTGAAACGGACATTTCGTTATGGCAGGCAGCCTATCTGCTGCTGACGCATGTAAAAGCCTTAATGAGACACAGACCTGGTCCACACAGCAGCGTGTGGAGGAGATCAGCAGACGCAGGCTAACCTGGCGAATCCCCAAGGAGATATAGGCTGCTACTGTGGAGAAGAAATAGCTCTGATAAAATTGTTTTTTTTTCTGGATCTTTCTCCCAAGTATGGCAGACTTAGGTAAGACTATTCTGAGAAAATAGGGAGCATCCCCACAGATTTCAAACTCCACCTTAATTCTGTGAGTTTTGGGGGAAGGGGTGGCTGGGGGCCAGGATGGATAGGTAAAACCAGCACACATAGGGAAAGAGAGAGAGCGAGATGGAGAGATGGAGAGAGAGATGGAGTGGAGACACAGGGAGATGGAGATAAAAGAGAGAGAGAGAGAGATGATATAAATGATTCCAGGGAATCCTTTACACACTGAACAATACACAGACAAACACACAAACACACACACACAATACACACACAAACAAGCTGCTGTCTGCCAAACCACAAGATGAAAACACACACTTAGGTGAATCTTCATCCAGCATTTAACAAAACAAGAGGTTTGTATGGAAGTGTTATGTTGCTTTGACAGTGGAGCTAAAATGGACACAAATGAGAAATGACACACACACATACACACACACAACACATATACACAACACACACACATACACACAAACACACACACACACCATACACGTGTGTGATGGCTCTAGTGTGTGAAATAATCAGACTCTCAAAGTCTCCTACAGTCACCCAAAGCCACACTAGGCAACACAATACAACACATAAATATAACTTTTATTGTGTGATTAATTAATTGTGATAATCATGATTAGCTTAAAGTTTCTATTGTGATTAATTAGATTCATTTTTTAATCGATTGACAGCACTTGTGATTATTTAACTGATACTTGGTCATGCTCTGTCACATCCATAAAGTGGAATAGCCACTTAATGTGAGATGGTGGCTTGCATCCACTGACTCAAGTTTTATAAGATCAGGCAAAGCAAAGAGTAGATGTCTGTGGTGGCCGAGGACAGAAGGGTGTGTGTGTGTGTGTGTGTGTGTGTGTGGGGAGGGAGGGAGTGTTCCAATTTTCCCAGGGAAAACGGGAAACTGGAGTTGCGTTGGATGATTAGCATCTAGATAGTCTCCCTTTGAACTTCCGTTAAAGAGCAGACTTGCCTCTGTTGTTCACGACTAGCAGCTGCTCTGCTATTAGTGCCTGCTGTAACAAGGGGAAAAACTCTTTCTTTTGGTAACGCTGTTCTTTAGACTGTGGTGGCTGAGTTATCTGGCGGCCATAGTCGGTTATAAACCACTGCTGAATAAAATTAAATAACCACTGGGGTTTACAACAGGAAAGAAATGTAGAGAGAGAGAGAGATGGAGGGAGGGATGGAGGGGGAGAGAGAACAAGCAAGGGACAGAGATTTTACTGAGACAGAGAGAAAGATTTATAGTTACAGTTGACTGAATCTTTACAATATGGTGTCAATTCCCTCAATGAGAGATATCTACGTCAGAGAGAAAGTGAGTGTGTGTGTGTGTGTGTGTTTGTGTGCATATGTGTCTGTGTGTGTGTGTATGTGTATTCAAGTGCGTGCGTGTATGGGTATGTGCCTGTGTGTGTGCGTGCGCATGTGTGTGTGTTTGTGTATTGTCATCCCCAGGGGAAAAAAAAGTTGTGTGTGACAAAGTGTGTTGTGGTGATGATAAGGCCCATTGATCCCTTGTCCTTCCTGTGGTCAGATCTGCATGTGGACTTTGTGTGAAATGGCAGAACCATATGGGTTAAGGTGCGTGTGTCTGTGTGTGTGTGTGTGTGTGTGTGTGTGTGTGTGTGTGTGTGAGGTTGTGACTGACACACAAACCAGACTATCAGGGAGTCTGTGCCAGGAGTCAAGCCACCAGCACTAACAGGTTTAGAGCTTTAAATGAAAAACATAATCGTATTATATACAGACACACACATACACACAAGCACGCACGCATACACACACACATACACACACACACACACACACAGTCTCAGCAGGTTCCAGGGCTGCATCTTCTCTTTTTAACTGTCTTTGTTTGTGTGTCTGTGTTTCCATGTGTATATATATATAAATGTGTTTGTGTGTGTGTGTGTGTGTGTGTGTGTGTGTGTGTGTCCTCTCTGTAGCTTCATCAGTGTTTGGAAGAGAGCTGTATGTCAGTGAGAACATGGTCATCGATTAAAAAGATTGAAAAGATTAAAAATGCAAGCATCATAATTTCCTCATCACACTCAACGACAGGACAGCAACATACCCAAGTGCCAGCCAATTAATGGGTGTGTGTGTGCTGTGACATCTGCACACATGAGAGGCCAGGTTGAGTTTTAATCAATTTGAGTCCCTTACCTAGACTCTATATGTACATATGTATATGTATGTATATATATGATTCCGTTAGCTAGACTCAATATGCATATAATATATATATATATATATATATGTGGCTGTATCTATCTATCTAGCTATCTCTCTCTCTCTCTCGCTATATATATATATATATATAGGTTGTCAATGTTCTGGGATATCTGTCTCTCTCTGGGACATGCACAGTTACATACAAAATGTGAGACTGTATGTGTGTGTGTCTGTGTGTGGGTGTGTGTGTGTGCGCATGTGTGTGTGTATTTCTGTGTGTATTTGTGATTGTGACTGGCATCAGCAACCTTCAGTTGCTACCTACCAGTGTTTCATCACTGTGTGAAATGCTACTATAACTGTAGCTTAATGTATATACTCTCCCTATGGCTGTTGTCCTTATTGCTCCCTTATGTGACACCACATACACACACACGCACACACACACACACACACACACACACACACACACACATAGAATACCATTCCTGGTGTGAATGATGAAACTAATCACCAGTGTTGTATGCCCCAGTGAAGTTGCGTCCACGGCTCGGCTGTCCCTCCGGCTGAGGGGGCGAGACGACACACTGGGCTTGTGTTGATAAAGCTTTCCCTCCTGGGACCCCAGAGATGCTCAGGGCCTCCACTCATAGCTTGTTTACAGCAGCTCAGGCTGGAGAGGGGAGAGGAGAGGAGAGGAGCGGATAGGGGAGAGGAGAGGAGCGGATAGGGGAGAGGAGAGGAGCGGATAGGGGAGAGGAGAGGAGAGGAGCGGATAGGGGAGAGGAGAGGAGAGGAGAGGAGCGGATAGGGGAGAGGAGAGGAGAGGAGAGGAGCGGATAGGGGAGAGGAGAGGAGAGGAGCTTAGGCTGGAAAGGAGAGAGGAGAGGAGTGAAGAGGAGAGGAGCTCAGGCTGGAGAGAGGAGAGGAGAGGAGCGAAGAGGAGAGGAGGGGAGAGGAGAGGAGCTTAGGCTGGAGAGGAGAGGAGAGGAGGGGAGAGGAGAGGAGCTCAGGCTGGAGAGGAGAGGAGGGGAGAGGAGAGGAGAGGAGCTCCGGCTGGAGAGAAGAGAGGAGAGGAGGGGAGAGGAGAGGAGAGGAGCTCAGGCTGGAGAGGAGAGAGGAGAGGAGGGGAGGGGAGAGGATAGGAGCTCCGGCTGGAGAGAAGAGAGGAGAGGAGAGGAGGGGAGAGGAGCTCAGGCTGGAGAGAGGAGAGGAGAGGAGAGGATAGGAGAGGACATTTCCTATTTTTGGGAGCCATCTTCCTTGGGATGGTGTCAGATTATCTTAACAGTCAAATAGTAGTCTGACATTTTGCTATATGAGTACTATTCACTTTTTTTTTAAAAAAAAAGCATCATGCGCAAATTGTAGACAACTCTTGTCAACAATCAACAACAACAAGTCTGTTGCACATGTAACTGTATAAGATCCAAATGATTGGCTGTTATAGATTCACAGGGCACTCTACTCTCAAAATAACCTTAAATTCAGCTCCAGCTGTACTCTTAGTCTTCGGGATCACTATCACGATCCCTGCTGTTGGTAAGCAAAAGAACAGAACATTTGATACAGCATAAACAGAACAGTGAGCAGGCAGCTAACACTAACTAAATGGGGCACAGAAACTCACTTTCATTTTCATTTTCTTATGCCCCATTCAGTTAACATTAGCTGCCGGTTTGGTATTCCGTCTGTGATGTATGAGATTATCTGGTTCTTTTACCTACAGACAGCACTCGGTGACCTCAAACAACACGGCTATGGATTGAACCCAGAAGATTTCTCCTTTACTGTAATATACCATATGACCTTTGAACCTGGCTGCAGTGTAATCTGCTTGCTAAGTAATGTGGGCTGCATTGTAAGGAGGGTTTTGTATCATAAGGTGTGTATGTGGCTACAGAGTGAGTGAGTGTGGGGAGTTTAGTGAAATGAGTGGGATTCTACAGCTGTGGACTATTACATGATCACCTCAGATTGGACCATCTGTTGCCCCATGGCTGCATTAGTAGAGGGAGAGAGAGGAGGAGAGAGAGAGGAGGAGGAGAGAGAGAGGGAAAGACTTAGGAAGATAGATGGAAAGGGGAGGCAGAGAGGGGGGGGGAGTCACAGAGCAGAGCTGGATGGAGGGAGAGGCAGAAGAAAGGAGAGAGGGAGAGAGTCAGAACAGAGCTGGGTTGGGGGAGAAATCAGGAGGAGAGAGAGAAAAAGAAAAATGCAGATTAAGAGAGCAGGACTGGATGGGGTGAAAGGGACAGAGAGAGAGAGAGAGAGAAAGAAAGAGAGAGAGAGAGATTGTCACAGTGCAGAACTGGATGGGGTGAAAGGGAAAGGCAGAGAGAGAGAGAGTTTTCATCACCGTTGGTCCCCCCATCCCCAAATGGATAAGGTTACCTCAACATTGCACACTCGGATTGGCATAAAACAACACTGCATGGTGTTAGCATAAAACAACACTGCATGGTGTTAGCATAAAACAACACTGCACGGTGTTGGCATAAAACAACACTGCGTGGTGTTAGCATAAAACAACACTGCACGGTGTTGGCATAAAACAACACTGCATGGTGTTAGCGTAAAAGAACACTGCATGGTGTTGGCATAAAACAACACTGCATGGTGTTAGCGTAAAAGAACACTGCATGGTGTTGGCTTTTCCTCTGTCAGCGCTGTGTTCTTATTCATGATGTAATTTACTTTTAAATGTGACCTTATGTGTATTGCAAATGCATGAGTTCACATAGTGAGTCAGCCGCTGTTTTGAACCTTGGACAGTCTTTTTAATAAGGGGTTACCCTGCAGGGTTTTCTGTAGTAGTTCAGGTATATATACATATATCCATCTCAACCCCTTTTGTAAGACTGCTGGTTTTTTGTGTTTGGAATATTTTTAGTTTTGCCGTCAGGTTGGACTTTGTCAGGGGTAGCATATAGGCTAGCATTAACTATTTAGAAGCAACAGTAGGATGTCAGTTTGATGTTTGCATTTTACTAACTGCTGAGTTTAATTGTCTGAGTTTATCCTGAGGCATTTTAAAATGACACACACACACACACACACACACACACACACACACACACACACACACACACACACACACAGAGAAAGCACTGAAGGGACCACTCTCTAAGTGCAGCTCTAGGAAACTCCGAGATGAAAAAAGAGAAAAAAAAGGAGGAGGATAGCGGGCTTCTCTCAACTTGATCCCTCTTCAGAAATGTACGGCCCGTTTTGAGATATTTAATAATAGAAGATTGTGGCCTATTTCAGTTCCGCGTGCAAAAAAAAAAACGTTTGGCTCTTTTGTGCACTCCTGGCTGGCCTCACTACATGCTGACTGCAGACACACAGGCCATTATTTGCTAGTTTAGAGTTCTCTCTCATCTCTTCCATACGTACGCTACCATTCAGAACACATGGAGATTACGGGTTCGTAGAATGTAATTGTTTGATTGTATAGTAGGAAGCTGTGTGTGTGTGTGTGTGTGTGTGTGTGTGTTTACTCTTGTAAGTTCATAGAAAGCCTGAGAGCAGAATTGAATTGGAGATGGTTCTGGTCTAGCTGTTTAATCTTTTGGTTTATTTGGTTTGTTTATTATTGGTCCTGGTGGTTCTTAGTAAACAAGACTCAGGCTGCATCACTGTGTCATCTTTACCTAATCTCTCTCTATTCATCTCTCTATTCCTCTCTCTCTCTTTCCCTCTCTCTCTCTATCTCTCTCTCTCTCTAGTCTGCCAATGTTTATGCTTCCCTCGCCGTGTGCATATGCTGCTGTGGGATTATTGCCTCTGTCCAGATTAAGATGTTTGGATGGTACTCCATGGTGTGTGTGTGTGTGTGTATGTGTGTATGTGTTTGTAGTGTGTGTGCATGTGTGTGTGTATGCGTGGGTGTGAGTGTGTGTGCAGTTGTACTCAGTCTTGGTTTCGTCTTAATCCAGCTGTCACACACACACACACACACACACACACAGATAAACAAATA
>PYXC01002124.1:25000-27500 GCA_015244755.2 Tenualosa ilisha | reverse complement strand
GTCAGCTATCATTGTTTTCAGGGCAGTCTCCCCTAGAGCACCTTAGGGTGAAGTTGTCTTGCTCAAGGGCACAACGGTGGCAGCTGGGATTCGAACCCACAACTTTTCAGGCTACTTGCACGCTAGCCAGGTTCCTTAACCGCTACGCTACCATCGCTGGCTATCATGGAGAATGCTAAGCACTGTTAACCCTCATGGATAATGCTAAGCACTGTTAGCTATCATGGAGAATGCTAAGCACTGTTAGCTATCATTGAAAATGCTAAGCACTGTTGGCCATCATTGAAAATGCTAAGCACTGTTGGCCATCATTGATAATGCTAAGCACTGTTAGCCATCATTGAGAATGCTAAGCAATGTTAACCCTCACGGATAATGCTAAGCACTGTTAGCTATTATTGATAATGCTAAGCACTGTTAGCCATCATGGATAATGCTAAGGACTGTTAGCCATCATGGAGAATGCTAAGCACTGTTAGCCATCATGAAGAATGCTAAGGACTATTAACCCTCATGGATAATGCTAAGCACTGTTAGTTATCATGGATAATGCTAAGCACTGTTAGCTATCATGGAGAAAGCTAAGGACTGTTAAACCTCATGGACAATGCTAAGCACTGTTAGCTATCATGGAGAATGCTAAGCACTGTAAACCTTCTTGGATAATGCTAAGCACTGTTAGCTATCGTGGATAATGCTAAGCACTGTTAGTTATCATTGATAATGCTAAGCACTGTTAGCCATCGTGGCTAATGCTAAGCACTATTAACCCTCATGGAGAATGCTAAGCACTGTTGGCTATCGTGGATAATGCTAAGCACCCTCTCCCTTCACACGGTGGCCAGACAGTGGAGTGTCTTCTCACTCAGACCTCTCCAGCTCCGCTGTCGTAGGGACAGATGTAGGTAATCGATCCTGCCATATGCCATCACACTTGACGACGACGTCTATATCTCTGGTCAACTAGGGGTCAAACAAAGGGTCAACTAATGAGGTCAACTGAAGCCTCCCCAGTCCTGGAGTGGTACTAGGTTCATTGTACACTGAATGCTACGGGTTCACTGTGTGTGTGTGTGTGTGTGTATGTGTGTGTGTGTGTGTGTGTGTGTCTGAAGTGTCCCAGACTGGGAAACCCATCGGACACATCTGTTCCCATGTGCGTTTCTGTACTGATGCCTCTCCATTTATCTACCTATCTATCCATCCATCTATCTATCTATCTATCTGTCTATCTATCTATCTATCTATCTATCTATCTATCTATCTATCTATCTATCTGCCTCTCCACTGGTGCACCTTAGCTGGTTTACTGCATTGTAATTATTTGTATTTATTTAAAATTTTTATTTGAAAAGTTTCTTTACTACACATTGCATTTCAGATTGTATATTATATTACACTTCATGTCGTATATTTTCATATATATACATATATTCTTATATATTTCTCCTCTTTGTATTGTTATTGTGTTGTACAGTTATTGTGTTTGTCCTACATGTCATGCTGCAACTGCAAGTGAGTTTCCCAGCTTAGGATCAATAAAGTACATCCATCCATCTATCTATCTATCTATCCATCTATCTATCTATCTATCCATCTATCTATCTACCAATCACACAGGCAGCTCCTTTGACTATTCCACCAGCATACAGGTATACAGTAAGCACAGTGTTTGCAACATGGATACGCCTAACTAAAGGAAAGTCACAAGTTGCGTCGTAATAGCAAAAGGCTTGTGAGGGGGGAAAAAAACTCCCGGGTTTTTGAGATGGAGAGAACAGAAACTCTCTTCTCCGTAATCAAACCGGGCGCAATTCGACCATTTTGTCAACAGGGAAACTCCAGCGAGGAGGTCTTGTGCGTCAGGTCTCCTAGCGCCTACACGTGATTTTACTCTGTCCCCTGGACAACGGAACGAGAGGCAGTCCAAAATCCTCGGTCAGAGATCCTCTAGAAATGTTGGACTGTCCCGGGGGGGGGGGGCGCTAATGGCGTGAAAATGGATTTTGTGAATGTGTGTAACGTGATCTCGGGACGGCCTAACAGAAATAGATTTTTTATGGAGCCGACCCCCCCCCCCAACTCTCTCGGCCATCATTTTAGGGGGTGCGCGCATGCATCACTCGCGCGCAGCTGCCACTTCCCTCGTGCATCCTCGCCGCCGCTTCCTTCTTGGTCCCGACGGATGCACGGGCAAGCGCCGGAGCTCGCACGCGAATCATCCACTCGGGGTGGGGGGGATGCGCGCACTAGCACATCACTCGCCCATCCCCAAGAAGTTTCCACGGTGTTTGCAACGTTGTTTCCTCGCGTCTGGCAATGCGTTTACGCGTGACACGTTTCGATTCAATTCTCCTTTGTTTTAAGAAAGCAAATTGCATCCCCCAAATACATACATAAGCTACAATTCGTGTCGAAAATTCTCGATTGTCTTAACAAGAAGCAATTTGGTCAAAAAGTCTATTGTGGAGTCTCCGTTCCGCGTAGTAATCGTGAGGAT
>PYXC01002124.1:0-20000 GCA_015244755.2 Tenualosa ilisha | reverse complement strand
TTACAATCAGTAGCAACCATGACAGACTACAAGTTGTCTTTGGTTTCAGCTAAGGTTCATAATAGTTCCAGAGTATTATCCCACTTTACATGACATGGTAGTCAGTCCATAGGTGGTTATCAGGAATAATGGCTGGACAATGTAGCAGCGGCCAGACACATAGTTTAGCTATGGAGAGTTTTGTACTGTTTTTATTAATTTTGCACCTTATTTATGACCCATCATGGCCTAGATGGCTTACTTGTATTTATTGGACTGTGTGAAAATCTTTGCTTGTGTAAAAATCTTTGCTGTGTAAAAATCTTTGCACCTTATTTATTACCCATCATGGCCTATATGGCTAACTTTTATTTATTGGACTGTGCAATTAGGACTGTGTGAAAATCTTTGCTTGTGTAAAAATCTTTGCACCTTATTTCTAACCCATCATAGCCTATATGGCTAACTTGTATTTATTGGACTGTGTGAAAATCTTTGCTTGTGTAAAAATCTTTGCACCTTCTTTATTACCCATCATAGCCTATTTGGCTTACTTGTATTTATTGGACTGTGCAATTAGGACTGTGTGAAAATCTTTGCTTGTGTAAAAATCTTTGATTGTGTAAAAATCTTTGCACCTTATTTCTTACCCATCATAGCCTTATTTGTATACATCAACCATGTTTGTATATATTGTTTAGCAGTTTGGATATACTGCTGTACCTATACTGCTTCTCTGTGCATCTGTGGGATGTTCCAAATAAAATATCTAATTTGTGTAGTGACAATAAATCGATACATTAAATAAAATAAGTGTAATGAATTAAAAAACGACTTCTAGCTTCTTCTGCTTCGCTCTGCCGCTGTGTGGAGGCGAAGAAATGTTTTCCAGCTTTCTATTCAGCGAGACTATTAGAGTTAGAGGCTAACGGTCCTACCATTGACATTGGTCTACGTTCTGCCAACGTTATTGCAATCTATAAGCCATTAAAACTTCATAGTCAAAAGTCAAACTCAGCTTTATTGCCAGTTTCTCCACATGTACCAGAAGTACAGAGCTTACGTTTGACTAGGAGTCCCTTTTATACCCCCCCCAGAGTACACATTACATTTTGTAAACAAATGGCAGACCGTCCTGCCCTCACAAACCTCATTTGACTTCCTGCCCCTCCATTGATTAAACTTGTTTAGATTCCAGTGTCCACTTCCTCTGAAAACCCTTGTGGAGACAGATCTCTATCTGGTTCCCACCCACATTCCTAACCATAATTTGCTTGGTTGGTTGTCTTTTTTTCCTTCAGAATAAGGTTTCACACAGGACATACATTTGTATCACATTACTATTCTCTTTTGCCGATATTCATTTCTAGGATATTACAACTGATCCGACATCAGATGGTTGCAGTGAAACAGCAAAAAGGGGTTGGTTCTTCAGAGGTAGGTGAACTCCTGTTATGTATACCCTTCCTATATCATTTCAATTCAATTCAGTTTTATTTACACAGCGCCTTTCACAATAGTATCGCCTCGTGACGCTTAGCATAGCCAGCTAAGTTATCTAGGTCGCACATACATCGCAGCGCATGGTGTATTTTTCTCTAACTTTGCAAGTCAGCTGTCGTTTTCATAGACCTGTAGTGCCTGTTTGTCCCTCATTGTGATGGAAATATTAGTGAATATATTTGAGGATGAAACTTGACCTTTGAGTTGTAAGGGGCTGTTTGAATAGTCGGTTACTGTAGGATTCGATTTTTTCGGTATTGTAGACGATGTTAGCGATGTTTCACGCATTTGAAACATGATGGGACGAGATTGTAGATGAGACAGATGTGCCAGAAGCTTCGGGCTCCAGCAAGACGCAGCAAGTGAAAAACAGAGACGAGTCCCTCTTATGACACATGTAAATGCATGTAATTTCGCTAAGAGACAAATAGATAGAAATAGTACCTCTTCCCACACCAGAATCAGACCTGACGAAGTCTGCTGTAACAGACGAAACGTTGTCAAGCTCAATAAGAAGTCCGGTTGCCTCCAACCAAACTCTTTTGACTAAGATGACCTGGATGAATGAGAATCTTCACAGACATGTAAATTCGCTAACAAATTTCAACTTCCAAGTTGGTCTTTAATTCATCTCTATGTCTCTTGATATAGAATGTTGAGACTAAGATTGATTCAGAGGTGGCCAGAGTGGTGTTTCATTATACGCAGTATTAAATTTAAGAGTGTAAGGCTTATACTAACATATGAAAGAAGATTGTTGCAAGACTATTCCAATGGTGGCCTGGGAGACCTAGGCAGACAGCAGCAGGGAAGCAGAGAAGGGAGGGGGCAGCCCAGATAGAAGGAGCATGTTTACAGACCAGATGTCTTGGTATGTATGGGGAATGTGCCAAGGACTGGAATACCTCAGACTAGGAAAGAATGATTGTTAGGACATTGATCTTGGGGATTAGTGAATACTTGAACCTGGCAGAGTGCATTGATGTGCTAATAACTGTACTGCCTATGGCAATGAAACATTCTCTGAACTAGCTGACAATCCTGTGGAAGATACAAAGTCCCACATTGCCATCAGGATAGAATAGAAATTTGAAAAAGCAGCGTTAAACACAAGCGTTGTCTTTTAGCCGTCTTTCGACCGCTAGGTTGGTTGAAGCTAGCGGCGAAGGAAAACACACACTCGACCCCACCACCACCACCACTACAGCAACAACAGTTGTCGTTAGCCAGAGAAATACTCATTGAGAATCGAAAAAAAAGACCAGCTTAAACTGGAACCCAGGATATCAGCATTGCTGGAAACAGCTTGTGGCATAAACAAAAAAAGGAAGTTTGATGGTGAAATTGACCCCACCCCCCAAGTCATCTAAATGATCACATACCACGTCATTATGGTCGTGGTGGCGGAATAGCCACGATTCACAATTCATATCTCATCATGGCCCATAAGTGTGATTACATATTGAAATCTTTTAAGGTTATTGTCCTTAACTTGAGTCATCCAGACAGGAATGGTGCTAAACCCTTAACAATTGTACAAAAGTAAAGTTTAGTGTACCCCAAGACGCAGTGTTAGGGCCCCTGTTATTCTCCTTGTTCATGTTACCTTTAGGATCTGTTATAAGGAAACATGGCATTACTTTCCACTCTTATTCTGACATTACTCAGCTTTACTATGAAGCTCTTATCCCTAACTTGATTCATCCTAAAAGGAGTGGTGCTAAACCCTTAACAATTGTAACATTATATAGACCTCCAGGCCCCTACACTGAATTTTTATCAGAATTCTCTGACTTCCTGTCCTCTCTAGTTATTAAAACAGAAAAGATACTCATATTCAGTGATTTTAATATCCACATGGATGTTGCAAATGATAGCCTGGCAATTGGATTCCAAACTCTACTCGATCACATCGGCTTCTGCCAAAATGTTAACACACCTTCACATCAAAGTAACCACACCATTGATGGAGTAGAAACAGAACAACTTACAACCCTAACGTAACACCCTACACTAACTGACCACTGCATGATAACTTTAAAAATAACATTAGACTATGTAGCGTCTCCTTTGCTCCACCTAAGCCTTTACTGAGCCAATACAGGCCTGCATTAATAGGCTTTACTCCAAGCCCAACCCAAGCTGATCAATTAACTGATAGTGTTGTAAATGTACTACACTCCACATTTAACACCATTGCGCGACTCAAAAAGAAAACTAGAAACCAAGAAAAAATTGCCCCGTGGTATACCACACAGACTCGCTCACTGAAACAAGCTGCGCGTAGACTCCAAAAAAGGAAATGGTATGCCACTAAACTTGAAGTGTTCCGCTTTGCGGAAAACAAGACAGCGCTCAACAGTGCCAAATCAGCATGTTATTCCTCACTTATACACAATAATAAAAATAATCCGAAATTCCTTTTTAACACTATATCCTGTCTAGCAAAAAGTAGGAATGAGGCAACCCACTCCATTCCGATAACTCTAAGCAGCAATGACTTCATGGACTTTTTTGATGACAAAACTGAATCTCTTACACTTAGAAAAAACAACTCCCTTGTAAGCTCAAATCCAGTTGGACCACGTGTAATGGTTACAGCTAGCTCTAGTCAACCTATAACATACCTTGATTCATTCACACCCACCAATATATCAAAAATTACGTCTTTGATCTCCTCAGTTAAAGCCTCAACATGCTTACTGGATTCTATCCCAACAGTTCTTCTTTAGGCTGCTCTCCCTCTATTGGCTGAGACGATTCTTAAAATTATAAATGACTCACTCATAGCTGGACATGTCCCAAATTCTTTCAAGACATCTGTTATTAAACCATCTATTTAAAAAAACAAACTTTGATCCTGATGTCCTGGCTATCTACCGACCTATATCTAACATCCCATTTGTATCAAAAATACTTGAAAGAAATAGTGTCTACGCAAATCTGTAGCGTCTTCAGTGAAAATAATATCCAGGAAACCTTCCAGTCAGGCTTCAGGGCTAATCATAGTACAGAATCAGCCCTAAAGTCATCAATGACCTCCTTATCTCATCTGATAATGGATATGTATCAATATTAATCCTATTGGATCTTAGTGCTGCTTTTGACACTATTGACCATGGTATCCTACTACACAGGCTTGAACACATGACAGGGATCAAAGACTCTGCATTATCCTGGTTCAAATTGTACCTCTCTGGTCGCCGCGAGTTTGTACATGCTCATAATAAGTCATCATCCTACACCAAAGTAAAGTTTGGTGTACCCCAAGGCTCAGTTTTAGGGCCCCTGTTATTCTCCCATTTCATGTTACCTTTAGGATCTGTTATAAGGAAACATGGCATTACTTTCCACTCTTATTCTGACATTACCCAGCTTTACCTTTCCATGAAGCCTAAAGACTATATGCCAATACCTAATCTTGAAGCCTGCCTCCAAGACATTAAAACCTGGATGACTAATAATTTCCTATAATAATATAAATCCACTGGAAGAACAGCCAGCTTCACTGCGCACATTGAATAAAATTATTTGTGTTGTACAATGGGTATAGGGCTGCTGTAATATTGTATTGTAGTATATTATTGTGTTTTCTTTTGTCCACAGAGAAAGTACTGATCAAACCCAACCAGCAAGAGTAATACTTGGGAAATGGGGGACAAATGTATATGTTATACTTCCAAGGAGACCAGGAATGAAAAAGAGACTAATGAATTCTATGATGGAGAATGGCACACCACAAGAAGAGAGAAAAATACAAAATAGGTCTACCAAAGAATACACTTACTGTTAAAAAGGTTGCAAAGGAATCTACAAAATCAGGTGTAAAGGGAGCAGGAGCAGCAGCACATCTTATACTCCTAAGAAATGGTAAAGGAGCACAAGCTCATACAGAAACACATGAGAAAAAAAAGAGCCAGGGTGCATGCCGACAAAATGGCCGAACTCGAGGTCCTTGAACAACTGAAGCAAGTGCCGCTGCGTTTCATGCGTCTGCTTCTGCATCTGCAACATATGTTGGAGCCAAAGCTTCGGCTGAAGCAAGTCTGGCTGAGGCTGATGCCAGTGCAGTGATCATAGAGGGAGTTTTTGAAGCCAATGCAAGTGCTTCTTACTACAAGGCCTCAGCCCAGGCTGGTGTTGGACTAGAACAACTTGGAGCCTATGCAGGTAGGCTTCCAAAGAAACGGGTCAAAAATACACAAACTTATTCCAGTTTCTGTTGATTGCTTCGACGTGTTTTGCAGAAATTGGCTCAGTGTTAAAACTCTACACAACACACAACAACTCAACATCAATCACACACAAAAAAACTCAAATTGAAACTGTACAATGAAAACTTAATTAGCCTAAATGTCCCTCTGGCACCAACTAATAGGCCCACAAACAAAGTCCATTTATATAAGACCATGGTGAAGTTACTTTAATGGTCAACATTACTTTGTTAATTACACTGTATTACATGTAGGCTAGATGAACTTCCTCCATGTGATATGACTCATATTTGACATTACCATCTCGCACAACATGACATTCTTATCTTGCTCATATTTGACATTAGCATCTCGCTTATATATGACTTTAGCATCTTGCATATATACGACATTAGCATCTCGCTCATATTTGACATTAGCATCTCGCACATATTTGACATTAGCATCTCGCACATATTTGTCATTAGCATCAGGCTCATATTTGACATTAGCATCTCGGTAAAATTTGACATTAGCATCTCGCACATATTTGACGTTAGCATCTCGCACATATTTGTCATTAGCATCAGGCTCATATTTGACATTAGCATCTCGGTAAAATTTTACATTAGCATCTCGCACATATTTGACGTTAGCATTTCGCACATATATGACGTTAGCATTTCGCACATATATGACGTTAGCATTTCGCACAACATGACGTTAGCATCTCACTCATATTTGACATTAGCATCTAGCTCATATATGACGTTAGCATCTCGCTCATATTTGACGTTAGCATCTCGCTCAATATGACGTTAGCATCTCGGTCAAATCTGACATTAGCATTTCGGTCAAATTTGACATTAGGATCTCGCTCATATATGACATTAGCATCTCGCACACATATGACATTAGCATCTCGCTCATATATGTTGAAAAATAACTAGGAAATTTGACTTTGTTTTATATCAGTTTTCATATCTTTGTGAACCATGAAGTCATGGATATCGACTAGTATTGTCCACAGACACATCCCTGCTATTTTACTCAAGTTCCCCACTGTAGTGTTAGCGTTCTCACTGCTCTGTTAAAGTTGTCAGTCAAACATCTCGTGACCTTTTCATGCCACCCTGATGAAGAACGTTCGCTCTTACTCTGCTAAGATCTTTGCATATGAGGAGTGTCATCTATAATATTATGCTAGGTTTCTTGCTTTAGCACATTGTGCTATATGTCATTCCTATAGATTTTTGTACCACATGCTATGTATCTTTGCAAAAGAGATTTACATTGATGTGCATTTATGCATTTAGCAGACGCTTTTATCCAAAGCGACTTACATTTTGTCAACTATCAATTGTTCAGGGCCAGTCTCCCCTAGAGCAACCTAGGGTTAAGTGCCTTGCTCAAGGGCACAACGGTGGCAGCTGCGATTCGAACCCACAATTTCCAGACTACTAGCATGCTAGACTGAGGGTGCACATTACAATACTCCCACACATTAACAAGGAGCACCATGTGCTTAATTCATGATCAAACATAAAACTGATATAAAACTGATACATAAATAATACATAACTGTCGTCACTTAAAGATTAGATTAGATTAGATTCAACTTTATTGTCATTACACATGTATAAATACAGGTAACGAAATGCAGTCAATTAAGTCAATTAAGCCACGACGTGATGAGGTTAATGCTAATGTGATGCTAATGTAAATATAAAACATATTTATATAATTATATTTTATAAATATACAGCTGGGATTAGAACCCACAACTTTCAAGGCTACTTGCACACTAGCCAGGTTCCTTGACCACTACGCTAGCGTCGCTCACCGCTACGCTAACACCGCAGTTGCAGTTTCGTTGCTCGGGATCTCAGGGTTCTAGCTTCTGGTCATTACCGTTGACTGAAAAAGACGTAGCCGAGCGAGTTCAGTTCCAAGTAACCCTGTAAATCTGTTACGTTCCAGGTGCAGAAGCAAACGCAGCTAAAGCAGCAGTGGGCATTTCCAACACTCCTCTGCAAGCTCACGTCCAAGTCGTGGGGGCCGACGCAGAGGCGGGGGTGTCCTGGAAGTACGCCGGTGCGAGCGCTGGAGCGTACCTGGCGGAGGCCAGAGCTGGGCCCTTTGCGGCACGAGCGGGGGTCAAGTTTGGGATAGGAGTCCGACACGGGGTGCCTGAAGTGGACCTGGGACCAGTCACAACTCCTTGCTCCATAATGTGAATCAGTAGTCTGTTCTGCTGATTCATCTAAAGTCAATTGTACTTTGTATAAAACAAATTAAATACGTGCTGAATATGGGTTCTTCGAATTTGAACATCTCGTTTCTTACATTTTAAAGTCTTCTATAGTAGAGTAACAAGTATCCGTAAGAAAGATAAATGGAGTCAATTTGATTTATTTTATTTACTTGATCTCATTTCTCTTACTCATAGAACAAAAGTTATATGCTGTGGTGCGAGAAGGTGGACAGGGTATCAGTTGATCTGGTAGCACTTGGGAGGTCATTCCACCAGCGCGGAACCAGATATGAGAAGAGTCTGGATTGACCTGCACAAGGCGTTGGCCGTGCTAGAAAACGTTCCTTAGAGGAGCGTAGCGGTCGTCGGGTGACATAGGGCTAAAGAAGAGTATTCAAGTAGATGGGAGCAGAACCATCATTCACCCTGTAGGCAACCATAAGTGCCTTGAATTTAATGCGAGCAGCCAAGGGTAACCTGTGAAGTTCAATGAACAGAGGTGTGACATGTGCCCTTTTTGGCTGGTTAAAGACCTGACGTGCAGCTGCATTCTGGATCATCTGTAGCGGTCTCACCGCACAGGCTGGTAGGCCTGATAGGAGGACATAGCAAAAAGAAAATACGTCAAGGAGATTTAAGAAGATGTAAAATGTAACTGCATGAAAATAAAAAGTACATAATAAATAAATAGATAAAACAAGAAGTATAAAAAAAATAGATCGACAAGCTGGCTCAAGAGATAAGAGTTAAAAAAGAAAATAAGTGAAAAATAAGTTACAAGTAAATAAATAAGAGAATGGATAAACGAAATAAAAAGGTTTAAAAAAATAAATGAATAAATGAATCGATAAAACAACCAGGGATGCGTGCTGTAGTAGATTTGAGAAACGTTGGAGCTTGTCGGTGAGAACGGGTGTCTGAAAGGGTTTAATTCGCTCATTTTTTTCATTGGCTCTTGCCTTCGATTTCTCAGCACGTGGTCCGCAAACAGAAAAAGTTTGGCCACGTCATCATTTTGCATTATCCTCTGGCCAAGAAAGCAGACAGAAGCGCCACGATGATTTATGGTGTTTATGCCTTTGAACTTTGAACTGTGCTATCACTGGGCAAACACGCACACACCTTTCTTGTAAATCAGACGGCTGCAGTGAAACTCCCAATAATGTGCACAGATATGAATTTGTAGATCGCAGTCATCTGATTTTACAATAACATTTGGCCCTGCTTAGACTGCATGGCTCATTATTCCCTGATATTTCTGAGCATTTTTTGAGATCTTACCGGATTATAAAGAGAAATACTTGACTAATATTTAAAAACGACGAAGACTAGAAAGAAAGTCATTCAATAAACAGATAGAAAGTCATTTTTCTGCTGGCTTTGTTAAATTCGGACAGGTGGTGCACGGTCGCATAACTGTCATGAACGTGAAACGTGGTGGCGCCCTCCCTCCACGTGACGTCTGGACGTTTTCACTCCTCTTAGGCTTTGTGTCTGCGGCCGAACCACACCTGCAAGGATATCCATAAACAACTTCACTCCCTCCCACACACACACACACACACACACACACACAGACACACACACAGCTATACTTAGAAGTGAAAGTGAAATAATCTTCTGTGGTCACGCCCTGAACGGCAATGAAATCACTCCATCCTCTCATGGATATATAACGGTGTGTGTAAAGCTCTCTCTCTGTCTCTCTCTCTCTCTCTCTCTCTCCTGGATCTTCACATATCAGGATCTGTTCTTCAGAGGTAAGTGAACTCCTATTATGTGTACCCTTCCTATATCAATTCAATTCAATTCTATTCATTCAGTTTAACTTATGCAGCGCCTTTTACAATAGTATTGCCTTGCGGTGCTTAGCATAGCCAGCTAAGTTATCTTTGTAGCACATACATCGGAGCACATGGTGTATTTTTGTCTGTTACTTTACAAGTCAGCTGTGGTTTTCATAGACCTTGTGGAGATTATTATCGTAAGGAAGATGGAGTCTGTTTCATTGTGCATCAATCTAACCAGGATATTGAACTTAAGAGTGCAATGCTTATACTAACATTATGAAAGGAAATTGTTGCAAGACTATTCCAATGGTGGCCTAAGAAACACAGGCAGACAGCAGCAGGGAAGCAGAGAGAGGAGGGTGCAGCCCAGATAGAAGGCGCTCCCTTGTCGAACCAGATCCTTTGGCGTGCTGCCAAGTAATAAGAGCTTAATGCACAGGGAATGTCCCAAGGTCTGGAATGCCCCAGACTAGAGGAAAAGGATTGTTGTATGAAATGGTATACATTGAATGGTCACTGTGACGTGCGAGGAAACTCTAGTGAGGAAAATCCACTGTGGAAATAACACCGTTTACTGAATAGATATTGGATATTGGGAAAATAATGAAAGTACATGGTTTAATGAGATACAGGTAATGTTGGAAAGTACACAAAATATAGTTATAATATAGTTGTATAGAATATAGTTATTTTTTAATAATAAAATAGGAGGGAAAATCCACCAATATGAATCAGATCAGAGCCTCCTGATTGGTTGACAGAAGCCCTGTGACATCGGCAAGATTGGAGGTCTCTGGATGGCTCAAATTGTATAAAAGGTGGATGCTTAGAAGGGCCAGGCAGACTTGATCAAGCTCTCAGGGTAAACGGTAGCCTTTCTGGAGTGGGCTGTCTTCACTATACTGCGCACTTATACGGTGGGGCAATTGCCTCTCGTGTGCTTTGCTGGTAATTGTGAATAAAAGTCTTTGTCAACGTCACTCCAACTTGTGGATATTGAGTTCTTGGGTTTCAACCAAGCGTAGCTGGTGGGTTAGGACATCGATCTGGGGAATTCGCGGTCATTTCCACGACAACCTGTAGTGCCTGTTTGTCCCTCATTGTGATGGAAATATTAGCGAATATATTTGAGGATGTAACTTGACCATTGAGTTGTTAGGGGCTGTTTGAATAGTCGATTACTGTAGGATTTAATTTTTTTAGGTATTGCAGACAATGTTAGCGATGTTTCACGCATTTGAAACATGATGGGACGAGATTGTAGATGAGACAGATGTGCCAGAAGCTTCAGGCTTCAGCAAGATGCAGTGAAATACAGATACGAGTCCCTCTTATGACGCATGTACATGCAAATTTTTGGAGACACTCTCTTATATATTTATATATATTTATGCATTTAGCAGACGCTTTTATCCAAAGCGACTTACAATTTGTCAACTATCAATTGTTCAGGGCCAGTCTCCCCTAGAGCAACTTAGGGTGAAGTGTCTTGCTCAAGGGCACAACGGTGGCAGCTGGGATTCGAACCCACAACTTTTCAGGCTACTTGCATGCTAGCCAGGTTTCTTAACCACTACGCTACCATCGCCTAATCTCTTACCTCTCCATCCTGTGTGACATTTTTGGTGCTTTTGGTACTTTTGTGCTTCTGTTACTTTAGGCCTACTGTCTTAAAGTCATCATGCAATGGCATGTTTCTTATCAGTATTTCTAAATGTAAAGGGGAAAAAAGTTAAATGTGCCCTCTAAAGTCACACAATGGCACTTTTTGAACCCTTTAACCTGGCAGAGTGCATTTATGGGCTATCAGCTTTACTGCCTATGGCAATTAAACATTCTCTGAACTAGCTGACAATCCTGTGGAAGATACAAAGTCCCACATTGCCGTCAGGATAGCATAGAAATTTTTGAAAGCAGCGTTAAACACAAGCATTGTCTTTTAGCCATTTTTCAACCGCTAGGTTGGTTGAAGCTAGCAGCGAAGCCCAACACACTCGACCCCACCACCACCACCACCACCACCACAACAGTTGTCGTTAGCCAGGGAAATACTCATTGAGAAACGAAGAAGAGAACAGATTAAACTGGAACCCAGGCATTGCTGGAAACAGCTTGTGGCATAAACAGAGAAAGGAAGTATGATGGTGAAACACCATTGATGTCGTACTAACATATGGAGTAGAAATCTGTAGGAAATCTTCCAGTCAGGCTTAAGGGCTAATCATAGTACAGAATCAGCCCGAGTTAAAGTCTTCAATGACCTCGTTATCTCATCTGATAATGGATATTTATGAATATTAATCCTACTGGATCTTAGTGCTGCCTTTGACACTATTGACCATGGTATCCTACTACACAGGCTTGAACACATGACAGGGATCAAACACTCTGCATTAGCCTGGTTCAAATCATACCTCTCTGGTTGCTACCAGTTTGTACATGCTCATAATGAGTCATCATCCCACACCAAAGTAAAGTTTGGTGTACCCCAAGGCTCAGTGTTAGGGCCCCTGTTAATTCTCCCTTTTCATGTTACCTTTAGGACCTGTTATAAGGAAACATGACATTACTTTCCACTCCTATGCTGATGATACCCAGCTTTACCTTTCCATGAAGCTGATGACTATATGACAATAACTAATCTTAATGCCTGCCTCCAAGATATTAAAACCTGGATGACTAATAATTTCCTATAATAATATAAATCCACTGGAAGAACAGCCAGCTTCACTGCGTGCATTAAATATAATGATTTCTGCTGCACAATGGATATAGGGCTCCTGTAATGCTGTATTGTAGTATATTGTGTTTTATTTTGTCCACAGAGAAAGTACTGATCAAACCCAACCAGCAAGAGTGATATTTGGGAAATGGGGGACAAACCTATATTTTATACTTCCAAGGAGACCTGGGATGAAAAAAAGACTAATGAATTCTATGACGGAAACTGGCACACCATAAGAAGAGCGAAAAAACACAAAATAGGTCTACCAAAGAATACCCTTACTGTTAAAAAGGTTGCAAAGGAATCTACAAAATCTGTGTTAAAGGGAGCAGGAACAGCAGCACATCTTATACTCCTAAGAAATGGTAAAGGAGCACAAGCTCATACAGAAACACATGAGAAAAAAAGAGCCAGAGTGCATGCCGACAAAATTGCCGAACTCGAGGTCTTTACAGCTGAAGCAAGTGCAGCTACATCTCATGCATCTGCTTCTGCATCTGCAACATATGTTGGAGCCAAAGCTTCGGCTGAAGCAAGTCTAGCTGAGGCTGATGCCAGCGCAGCGATCATAGAGGGAGTTTTGGAAGCTAATGCAAGTGCTTCTTACTACAAGGCTTCAGCCCAGGCTGGTGTTGGACTAGAACAACTTGGAGCCCACGCAGGTAGGCTTCCAAAGAAACGGGTCAAAAATACACAAACTTAATCCAGTTTCTGACGATTGCTTCGACGCATTTTGCAGAAATTGGCTCAGTGTGTGAAAACTCTAAACAACACACAACACCTCAACACTTCAATGTCAATCGTTCAATGAAAACTTAATTAGCCTAAATGTCCCTCTGGCACCAACTAATAGGCCCACATACAAACACTATTTGTATAAGACCATGGTGAAGTTACTTTAATGGTCAACATTACTTTGTTAATTAGACTGTATAACGTATAGGCTAGATGAACTTCATTCATGTGATATGACTCATATTTGACTTGAGGATCTCGCTCATACATGACATTAGCATCTCACACATATTTGACATTAGCATCTCGCTCATATTTGAAATTAGCATCTCGCACATATATGACATTAGCATCTCACTCATATTTGACGTTAGCATCTCGCAAATATATGACGTTAGCATCTCGCACATATATGACGTTAGCATCTCGCTGTTATTTGACATTAGCATCTCGCTGTTACTTGACATTACTGTTACTTAGCATCTCACTCATATTTGATGTTAGCATCTCCCTGTTATTTGACGTTAGCATCTTGCTCATGTATGACATTAGCATCTCGCTGTTATTTGACATTAGCATTTCACTCATATTTGACGTTAGCATCTTGCTCATATTTGACATTAGCATCTTATACATATATACAACCCACAACTTTTCAGGCTACTTGCACACTAGCCAGGCTCCTTAATGACTACGCTACCACCGCAGTTGCAGTTTCTTCGTTCGGGATCTCAGGATTCTAGCTTCTGGTCATTACCGTTGACTGAAAAAGACGTAGCCGAGCGAGTTCAGTTCCAAGTAACCCTGTAAATCTGTTACGTTCCAGGTGCAGAAGCAAACGCAGCCAAAGCAGCAGTGGGCATTTCCAACACTCCTCTGCAAGCTCACGTCCAAGTCGTGGGGGCCGACGCAGAGGCGGGGGTGTCCTGGAAGTACGCCGGCGCGAGCGCTGGAGCGTACCTGGCGGAGGCCAAAGCTGGGCCCTTTGCGGCACGAGCGGGGGTCAAGTTTGGGATAGGAGTCCGAAACGGGGTCCCTGAAGCGGACCTGGGACCAATCACAGTTCCTTGCTCCATAATGTGAATCAGTTGTCTGTTCTGCTGATTCATCTAAAGTCAATTGTACTTTGCATAAAACAAATTAAATACGTGCTGAATATGGGTTTTTGAAATTTTATCACCTGGTTTCTTTCATTTTAAAGTCTTCTATAGTACAGTTACAAGTATCGGTGAGAAAGATAAATAGAGTCAATTTGATTTATTTGATTTGATTTCTCTCACTCATAGTCATATAATTATATAATATATAAAAGTTATATTGCCTAAACATGCTCTGGAAGAGAGATGATGGGCCTACCAGACAATATTTCAAATAACAATAATAATAATTCATAATAAGAATTCATAATGCTTTTTTTTTAGGTTATTTTACCAACTTTGTGTTTTTTTACGATTAATGAAATGGTTCATTAAAGGGTGAATTATGATGATAATGGTGTGTATTTATTATTCAAAGAAAGAAAATATATATATACAGCATGAAAACGAAAAACTAGAGTTGAAAGTGTTGAGGAATTCACTGTCAGGGAAATCCGATTTAGTAAAAAGTGAAGCTTGTACCACAGGTTAGGAGTTTGCCTGCAGGGCAACCATACATAACATAAGCTTTGAATAGATAGCCACCAGTGTTATGTTGCTTTGACAAAACTAAATAAAATGTACCATCATACATGCTTTACGATATAACCATTGCTATACCAGCTTCATACGTTTTTATAATATTTTACATTTATAAAATATAATTATATAAATATTTTTATATTTACATTAGCATCACATTAGCATTAGCCTCATCACGTCGTGGCTTAAGTGACGACAGTTATGTATTATTGATATATCAGTTTTATATCAGTTTTATGTTTGATCATGAATTAAGCACACGGTGCTCCTTGTTAATGTGTGGGAGTATTGTAATGTGCACCCTCAGTCTAGCATGCTAGTAGTCTGGAAATTGTGGGTTCGAATCGCAGCTGCCACCGTTGTGCCCTTGAGCAAAGCACTTAACCCTAGGTTGCTCTACGGGAGACTGGCCCTGATGTAGTTGATAGCTGATGAAGTTCCTTCATGTGATGATGACACATATTTGACATTAGCATCTCGCTCATATATGACATTAGCATCTCGCTCATATATGACATTAGCATCTCGCTCATATATGACATTAGCATCTCGCACATATTTGACTTTAGCATCTCGCTCATATTTGACTTTAGCATCTCGCTCATATTTGACTTTAGCATCTCGCACATATATGACATTAGCATCTCGCTCATATTTGACTTAAGCGTCTCGCTCATATATGACATTAGCATCTCACTCATATTTGACATTAGCATCACCTTCATATTTGACTGTAGCATCTCACACATATTTGACTTTAGCATCTCGCACATATATGACATTAGCATCTTGTACATATATGACTTTAGCATCTTGTACATATATGACATTAGCATCTTGTACATATATGACTTTAGCATCTTGTACATATATGACATTAGCATCTTGTACATATATGACTTTAGCATCTTGTACATATATGACTTTAGCATCTTGTACATATATGACTTTAGCATCTTGTACATATATGACTTTAGCATCTTGTACATATATGACTTTAGCATCTTGTACATATATGACATTAGCATCTTGTACATATATGACTTTAGCATCTTGTACATATATGACATTAGCATCTTGTACATATATGACATTAGCATCTTGTACATATATGACTTTAGCATCTTGTACATATATGACTTTAGCATCTTGTACATATATGACATTAGCATCTTGTACATATATGACTTTAGCATCTTGTACATATATGACATTAGCATCTTGTACATATATGACATTAGCATCTTGTACATATATGACTTTAGCATCTTGTACATATATGACATTAGCATCTTGTACATATATGACTTTAGCATCTTGTACATATATGACTTTAGCATCTTACGCATATATGACATATGATAAAATGTGAGTCGCTTTGGATAAAAGCATCTGCTAAATGAATACATGTAAATAAAGGTAATTGCGGAAAATGGGGACTGCTGCGTGATTCGGGGACCTGGAACAACAGGGATATGGATTGTAGCAAGTAGGGAACCTGGTTAGCATGCTACCATGTAGCCTAGCATGTAGCCTAGCAATTTTCAGTTCAAATTCTGGCTGCCACCGTTGTGCCCTTGAGCAAGGCACTTAAGGCTAAGTTGCTCGAAGGAAACACTGTACCTGAACTAACTAATAGTTCACAAAATACAAGTTGCTTCGGATAAAAGCGTCTGCTAAATACGTAAATGTACCGAGTTCTCCTTTAAGCATCATCGACCACAATTATCAGCATCAACAAGCTTCAATTCTAATGGAATCTAAAATATTCAAATGAAACACTCTACTCACAATCGGTGTTTCAGTGCTCAAAACATTGATCGTTTTACCTCCACGAGTTGTTCTATCTGAATGTACGGTTGCAACCTGTCTTCGTAACACACATATGAATCAAACTGAAATGAATTTGGCCACTGGTTGGTTAAAGTAGTAGGCTTACGTTAAAACGGACTGAACGGGAAAATGCGTCTTTCATGACTTCTTGTCATTCGCTCAAAACATTCAGTAATTCGTCGCACGCAAACGGCTCTGCGCATCACGATGCATTGTCGCCATCGACTGGTGGACGTAGGATTTAAGCGGAAGAGTTACCTTTTCTTTACGTTCGTCCATAACGAGCCAGTAAATGTGTTAGTGAAAGTGACCGTTTTGCCAAAACAGGTCAGTCAACTAAATCAATGTTTTTTAAACAGCTTTAAGACTACAAAAATGCTCCATTGGGTGTCTTTGAAGTGGAGCTTGAACTTCACTGGTTACCCTTGGCTGCTCGCATTAAATTCAAGGCACTTATGGTGGCCTACAGGGTGAATGATGGCTCTGCTCCCATCTACCTGAATACTCTCCTGAAGCCCTATGTCACCCGACAACCGCTACGCTCCTCCAAGGAACGTTTTCTAGCACGGTCAACGCCTTGTGCAGGTCAATCCAGACTCTTCTCATATCTGGTTCCGCGCTGGTGGAATGAACCTCCCAAGTGCTACCAGATCAAACCGATACCCTCTCCACCTTCAAGAAATCGTGAAGACCCAGCTCTTCCAAGAATATCTCCTGGTGTAAATTTTTGAGAATGCACTTAATAATTTAATTTCTCTACACTGCGTTACACCATTGCACTTTCAACTTAAAATAGTGCAGATTCTATGTTAGCAATATGCACTCCTTGATTGTTCTTTCATTGAGTTGTAGCTTGAATGTTCTCCTCGTTTGTAAGTCGCTTTGGATAAAAGCGTCCGCTAAATGCCTAAATGTAAATGGAGCCATGCAATATTTAACCTTGTATGGCCTCATTGGTCTAAAGTCATTTGGATTGTGAATGAACGTCTAATAGTGAGAACGACTCAATGACTACAGAGGACTCAGACTTGCAACTTCGCTGTAGGTCCCCTGCTGACATAGAAACTCATGAGAGACCCTTCTGAAATCATGTTTACGTAGCAGGCCCAGGGCACCGATGAAAACGTAGGATGTCGACTACGCCACCTGGAGGAGTTATGCTCCCCTCGCAAATGGACGGAAGTCCCTTGTAATAACTATACAAAGAGAGCCCAAATCTACACAAGGAACACAGGTTCGTGCAAAACTGAACAGAGACAGGATTCGTTAGTAACAATCAATAATCGTCTTTATTTAGTTACCAGTCATCAAAAAGCAGCAGCGCTGGGGCGGAAAAAATGACGCAGTCGTTCTGTTATGCTGTGGCCTACAGAGTCTGACACAAACACATATGAGAGAGAGAGAGAGAGAGGAAGAGAGAGGGAGTGAGAGGAAGTGAGAGAGATGGAGAGGGAGAGAGGAAGGGAAAGGGAGGGAGAGAGAGGGGGGGGGAGGGAGACTTACCACCAGGGAGGCGATCTGGGAGGAAGGTCAGGAAAGAGCACACATGAGATGCACTCACACACTGCACAGCGCACACACAGGTGGCACTACACTGCCAAGGAGGTGAAACACACACACACACACACACACACACACACACACACAGATACCCCACCACCGGGTGCCAAGCCTCCCTGATGGTAGCTCCAGCACCTAGGACAGAACGGAGAGAAACGATAAGCAACACAGAAAGTCTCCCACCCGTTAACCATGTATATGAATCTGGCCTCCTAAGACGAACAGACATTCGACCCCTGTCAGAGTAGTTGGGCAAACACAAAGTAAGTGTAGTCTCACTCATATAATCAGCACAGCAATCAATACACCATACCTTAAACTAGCGCACGGCAGACAGAGCACAAACAAAACTGCAAGGTACCCGACACAGGGGTTGACTGGCCACTCGTGAGAGTTCACCGAAAAGAACAACAACAAAACAAAAACAAAAAAAAAAAGACAAAAACAAAACAAACCGCCATGAGACGTTCAGACAGGGATAGAAACTCAAATAAACAAAACCCAGAAAACAAATCAACCAAACCGGAAATGCCCACATACACACGGGGCAGGCAACAGTAAGTCCAGTAGCCTCATACGAACGTAAATGCATCTTGTACAGCACGACAGCTACGTACCGGAACCCAAGCGCCGATGTCACACAGATGCAGGCTTGCAACACCTGCTGTTGCTTGTACAAGATCGCCGTATTATAGCTGCTAAACGCAAACTCCTGGAGCAGGACTCCGACGACTACCGTGCTCGCCTTCAAAAAGGCACGAAGTTCTGCAAGCTCCAACTCACAGGGAAAGACGCAATCGTACCGTAATCGATGAACGAACGAACAAACAAAAGGTTCTGTCGCTTACCTTGTTGTTGCCAGCGCCGTGCTTTTAAAAGGACTCCAGGGCTAACAATCGCTTCAATCCGTCGCCTCTACTGACGTCATACAGGTGCGACACAGCACCGCTGCTGTCATTTAAAATCACAGGCACCTCACCATCCATCCACTACATTTACAACCTTGACAGTCAACGCACGTCTTTTGAACCTTTTGCTAGTTTCTCCACGGGTATGCTGACATGAATTTAATAATTGGGAAAACATTTTAAACCTTAAGTATGATCTATAATTTTTTGCTAAATCACTGAGCGGTCACTGAGGAGTCAAACATAAAAAGTACAATATTTGTCTTTAAAATGTAGTGAAGTGTAAGCCATCAGTATCCAGAAACATTAATCCTCAGGTAGAGGACAGATACTTGAAAGACGTTCTTAAGTACAGTACTTGAGTACACTTAGTTAGTTAGTTAGCTGCTGTCTGCCTCTGCCCGCATCTCACAGCTAAGAGGTAGCACTTGGTGAGTGACCAAGTCCAGTCAGACAACAAAGCCACAAAGTTGAAGCCTTTACTAAACACAACCCAGTCAACAGCTACATCATTAAGGAGCCTGGTTAGCATGCTAGTAGCCTGGAAATTGTGGGTTCGAATCCCGACGATGTTGTGTCGATGTTGTGCCCTTGAGCACGGCACTTAACCTTAAGTTGTTCTAGGGGAGACTGGCCCTGCTGTAGCTGATTGTTGACGAATGTAAATCACTTTGGATTAAAGCGTCTGCTAAATGTGTAAATGTAAATGTCAAAACTACCATTTCTGGATCGTGAGGTAGTTGTTGAGAACGACAGAGGCCTCGTCACAGAGATCGACAGGAAACCCACACACACCGACTCGGACACCTACTGTTTGACTCTCATCACCCGTGGGAGCACA